>JANJGN010002162.1:2500-12500 GCA_026770705.1 Isurus oxyrinchus
GAGGGAGATACTCCCTCTTTAAACAGGGTCCCCGAGGTAGAGACTCCCTCTTTAAACAGGGTCCCCGAGGGAGAGACTCCCTCTTTAAACAGCGTCCCCGAGGGAGAGACTCACTCTTTAAACAGGGTCCCCGAGGGAGAGACTCCCTCTTTAAACAGGGTCCCCGACGGAGAGACTCCCTCTTTAAACAGGGTCCCCGAGGGAGAGACTCCCTCTTTAAACAGGGTCCCCGAGGGAGAGACTCCCTCTTTAAACAGCGTCCTCGAGGGAGAGACTCACTCTTTAAACAGGGTCCCCGAGGGAGAGACTCCCTCTTTAAACAGGGTCCCCGACGGAGAGACTCCCTCTTTAAACAGGGTCCCCGAGGGATATACTCCCTCTTTAAACAGGGTCCCCGAGGTAGAGACTCCCTCTTTAAACAGGGTCCCCGAGGGAGAGACTCCCTCTTTAAACAGCGTCCCCGAGGGAGAGACTCCCTCTTTAAACAGGGTCCCCGAGGTAGAGACTCCCTCTTTAAACAGCGTCCCCGAGGGAGAGACTCACTCTTTAAACAGGGACACTGAGGGAGAGACTCCCTCTTTAAACAGGGTCTCCGAGGGAGAGACTCCCTCTTTAAACAGGGTCCCCGAGGGAGAGACTCACTCTTTAAACAGGGTCCCCGAGGGAGAGACTCCCTCTTTAAACAGAGTCCCCGAGGGAGAGACTCCCTCTTTAAACAGGGTCCCCGAGGGAGAGACTCCCTCTGTAAACAGGGTCCCCGAGGGAGAGACTCCCTCTTTAAACAGGGTCCCCGAGGGAGAGACTCCCCCTTTAAACAGGGTCCCCGAGGGAGAGACTCCCTCTTTAAACAGGGTCCCCGAGGGAGAGACTCCCTCTTTAAACAGGGTCCCCGAGGGAGAGACTCCCTCTTTAAACAGAGTCCCCGAGGGAGAGACACCCTCTTTAAACAGGGTCCCCGAGGGAGAGACTCCCTCTTTAAACAGGGTCCCCGAGGGAGAGACTCCCCCTTTAAACAGGGTCCCCGAGGGAGAGACTCCCTCTTTAAACAGGGTCCCCGAGGGAGAGACTCCCTCTTTAAACAGGGTCCCCGAGGGAGAGACTCCCTCTTTAAACAGGGTCCCTGGGGGAGAGACTCCCTCTTTAAACAGGGTCCCCGAGGGAGAGACTCCCTCTTTAAACAGGGTCCCCGAGGGAGAGACTCCCTCTTTAAACAGTGTCCCCGAGGGAGAGACTCCCTCTTTAAACAGGGTCCCCGAGGGAGAGACTCCCTCTTTAAACAGGGTCCCCGAGGGGGAGACTCCCTCTTTAAACAGGGTCCCCGGGGGAGAGATTTCCAATTTGAACCGGCCACTCACCGTTAAAGTAGACAGCATTGAGCAGCATCAGGATGGTGTCTCCCGGCACATAGTCCAACAGCTTCTTAATCTTGCCGCCCGTGTTCTGCGCCACCCAGCTGTTTATATTCCTCACATTCTCGGTCATGTTCAACGTCAGCGGCATGGGTTTATACCCATAGAAGTACTCGGAACGTTCCATAAAGGATGTCTGCAGGCATGTGCCTGGATGGAGACAGGAGGAGAGCGGGAGAGAGAGAGAGAGAGAGAGAGTGAGAGAGCAGTGGTCAGACGCTGAACGACAGCAGCAGGGTAGGTTGTCACCGCACCCTCACCGACCTCTGGTGTCCCTTCCCAAAGAGACTCAAAACGTCAGGGGCCGCACTGAGCCGGAATGCTCCCACAATACTCGAGAAGCTCGACACCGTCCAGGACAAAGCAGCCCCGCTCGATCGGCTCCCACCCATCCACAAACATTCACTCCCTCCACCACCGACGCACAGTAGCAGCAGCGTGTGTACCATCTACAAGATGCACTGCAGCAACTCACCAAGGCTCCTTCGACAGCACCTTCCAAACCCACCACCTCTACCATCTAGAAGGACAAGGGCAGCAGACACATGGGGAACACCCACCACCTGGAAGTTCCCCTCCGAGCCCCTCACCATCCTGAGTTGGAATTATGCCCTGCCTCGTACGTTATAGAGTTGTACACAGGAACAGGAGGAGGTCCCATTCAGCCCCCTCCTCGAGCCTGTTACACAGGAACAATGAAAATTTCAAAACCGAGATTGAAGGGCTAGTGTTTGGGGTAACGGGTTTAAGGTCCACCAAACCAGGGTGTGTAGAGTTAGGGTGAAGGTCAAACAGGCTGGAGGAGGGGGGCTGAATGAGGCCTCCTCCTGTTCCTGTGTAACAGGCTCGAGGAAGGGGGGCTGAATGGGGCCTCCTCCTGTCCCTGTGTAACAGGCTCGAGGAGGGGGGGCTGAATGGGGCCTCCTCCTGTCCCTGTGTAACAGGCTCGAGGAGGGGGCTGAATGGGGCCTCCTCCTGTCCCTGTGTAACAGGCTCGAGGAGGGGGGCTGAATGGGGCCTCCTCCTGTTCCTGTGTAACAGGCTCGAGAAGGGGCTGAATGGGGCCTCCTCCTGTCCCTGTGTAACAGGCTCGAGAGGCTGAATGGGGCCTCCTCCTGTCCCTGTGTAACAGGCTCGAGGGGCTGAATGGGGCCTCCTCCTGTTCCTGTGTAAAAGGCTCGAGGGGCTGAATGGGGCCTCCTCCTGTTCCTGTGTAACAGGCTCGAGGAGGGGGCTGAATGGGGCCTCCTCCTGTTCCTGTGTAACAGGCTCGAGGAGGGGGGCTGAATGGGGCCTCCTCCTGTCCCTGTGTAACAGGCTCGAGAGGCTGAATGGGGCCTCCTCCTGTTCCTGTGTAACAGGCTCGAGGAGGGGGGGCTGAATGGGGCCTCCTCCTGTCCCTGTGCAACAGGCTCGAGGGGCTGAATGGCCTCCTCCTGTTCCTGTGTAACAGGCTCGAGGAGGGGGCTGAATGGGGCCTCCTCCTGTTCCTGTGTAACAGGCTCGAGGAGGGGGGGGCTGAATGGGGCCTCCTCCTGTTCCTGTGTAACAGACTCGAGGGGCTGAATGGGGACTCCTCCTGTCCCTGTGTAACAGGCTCGAGGAGAGGGGCTGAATGGGGCCTCTTCCTGACCCTGTGTAACAGGCTCGAGGGGCTGAAGGGGGCCTCCTCCTGTTCCTGTGTAACAGACTCAAAGAGGGGGGCTGAATGGGGCCCTCCTCCTGTTCCTGTGTAACAGGCTCGAGGAGGGGGGCTGAATGGGGCCTCCTCCTGACCCTGTGTAACAGGCTCGAGGGGCTGAATGGGGCCTCCTCCTGTCCCTGTGTAACAGGCTCGAGGAGGGGGCTGAATGGGGCCTCCTCCTGTCCCTGTGTAACAGGCTCGAGGAGGGGACTGAATGGGGCCTCCTCCTGTCCCTGTGTAACAGGCTCGAGGGGCTGAATGGCCTCCTCCTGTTCCTGTGTAACAGGCTCGAGGAGGGGGCTGAATGGGGCCTCCTCCTGTTCCTGTGTAACAGGCTCGAGGAGGTGGGGGGGCTGAATGGGGCCTCCTCCTGTTCCTGTGTCACAGGCTCGAGGGGCTAAATGGGGCCTCCTCCTGTTCCAGTGTAACGGGCTCGAGGAGGAGCGGGGCTGAATGGGGCCTCCTCCTGACCCTGTGTAACAGGCTCGAGGGGCTGAAGGGGGCCTCCTCCTGTTCCTGTGTAACAGACTCAAAGAGGGGGGCTGAATGGGGCCTCCTCCTGTTCCTGTGTAACAGGCTCGAGGAGGGGGGCTGAATGGGGCCTCCTCCTGACCCTGTGTAACAGGCTCGAGGGGCTGAATGGGGCCTCCTCCTGTCCCTGTGTAACAGGCTCGAGGAGGGGGCTGAATGGGGCCTCCTCCTGTCCCTGTGTAACAGGCTCGAGGAGGGGACTGAATGGGGCCTCCTCCTGTTCCTGTGTAACAGGCTCGAGGGGCTGAATGGCCTCCTCCTGTTCCTGTGTAACAGGCTCGAGGAGGGGGCTGAATGGGGCCTCCTCCTGTTCCTGTGTAACAGGCTCGAGGAGGTGGGGGGGCTGAATGGGGCCTCCTCCTGTTCCTGTGTCACAGGCTCGAGGGGCTGAATGGGGCCTCCTCCTGTTCCAGTGTAACGGGCTCGAGGAGGAGCGGGGCTGAATGGGGCCTCCTCCTGTCCCTGTGTAACAGGCTCGAGGGGCTGAATGGGGCCTCCTCCTGTCCCTGTGTAACAGGCTCGAGGAGGGGGGCTGAATTTTGGCCTCCTCCTGTCCCTGTGTAACAGTATCGAGGAGGGGGGGCTGAATGGGGCCTCCTCCTGTTCCTGTGTAACAGGCTCGAGGAGGGGGGCTGAATGGGGCCTCCTCCTGTTCCTGTGTAACAGGCTCGAGGAGAGGGGGGGCTGAATGGGTCCCTCCTCCTGTCCCTGTGTAACAGGCTCGAGGTGGGGGCTGAATGGGGCCTCCTCCTGTCCCTGTGTAACAGGCTCGAGGAGGGGGCTGAATGGGGCCTCCTCCTGTTCCTGTGTAACAGGCTCGAGGGGCTGAATGGGGGCCTCCTCCTGTTCCTGTGTAACAGGCTCAAGGAGGGGGGGCTGAATGGGGCCTCCTCCTGTTCCTGTGTAACAGGCTCGTGGAGGGAGGGGGCTGAATGGGGCCTCCTCCTATTCCTGTGTAACAGGCTCGAGGAGGGGGGCTGAATGGGGCCTCCTCCTGTTCCTGTGTAACAGGCTCGAGGGGCTGAATGGGGCCTCCTCCTGTTCCTGTGTAACAGGCTCGAGGGGCTGAATGGGGCCTCCTCCTGTCCCTGTGTAACAGGCTCGAGGGGCTGAATGGGGCCTCCTCCTGTCCCTGTGTAACAGGCTCGAGGAGGGGGGCTGAATGGGGCTCCTCCTTTTCCTGTGTAACAGGCTCGAGGGGCTGAATGGGGCCTCCTCCTGTTCCTGTGTAACAGGCTCAAGGAGGGGGGCTGAATGGGGCCTCCTCCTGTTCCTGTGTAACAGGCTCGAGGAGGGGGCTGAATGGGGCCTCCTCCTGTTCCTGTGTAACAGGCTCGAGGAGGGGGGCTGAATGGGGCCTCCTCCTGTCCCTGTGTAACAGGCTCGAGGGGCTGAATGGGGCCTCCTCCTGTTCCTGTGTAACAGGCTCGAGGGGGGGGCTGAATGGGGCCTCCTCCTGTTCCTGTGTAACAGACTCGAGGAGGGGGGCTGAATGGGGCCTCCTCCTGTTCCTGTGTAACAGGCTCGAGGAGGGGGCTGAATGGGGCCTCCTCCTGTCCCTGTGTAACAGGCTCGAGGAGGGGGCTGAATGGGGCCTCCTCCTGTTCCTGTGTAACAGGCTCGAGGAGGGAGGCTGAATGGGCCTCCTCCTGTTCCTGTGTAACAGGCTCGAGGAGGGGGGGGCTGAATGGGGCCTCCTCCTGTCCCTGTGTAACAGGCTCGAGGAAGGGGGCTGAATGGGGCCTCCTCCTGTTCCTGTGTAACAGGCTCGAGGAGGGGGCTGAATGGGGCCTCCTCCTGTCCCTATGTAACAGGCTCGAGGGGCTGAATGGGACCTCCTCCTGTCCCTATGTAACAGGCTCGAGGGGCTGAATGGGGCCTCCTCCTGTCCCTGTGTAACAGGCTCGAGGGGCTGAATGGGACCTTGTCCGGCTTCCTATTTTGGATGTTCTTGCTTCTCAAAGTGACTCAGGTGAGGGGTGGGTGGGTTGGGGGGTGGGCGGTGGGGTGGGTTAAGCGGTGGGTGGGGGGAGGTGGAAGCAGACAGCACCCACCTTGTCTGAAGAAGAGCTGGGAGGCTGACAGGAGCGAGTGCGTCCGCTTCAGGAGGTCTTTGAAGGCCTGGTGCACGCAGCCATTCTCCCGGGTGTAGAACAGCGCCTCCTCCAGTTCATGTTGCGTCTCGTTCTTGGCGCCTGAGGTGAAAGACCGGACATTGAAAAATTATCCCCGGCCGAAGGTCAGGCCTTTTGTTCCTTGATAAAGGAAGCGAGGGTTTGACTCCGGACCACCTGATCCAATTGTCGGGAACTCTCAATTCACTGAATACACAGGCTCAGGGCTGACAAGTGGCAAGTAACATTCACGCCACACACACACCAGGCATTGACCATCTCCAACAAGAGAGAATCTAACCATCGCCCCTTGACACTCAATGACATCACCATCACTGAATCCCCCACTATCAACATCCTGGGGGTTTTACCATTGACCAGAAACTGAACTGGGACCAGCCATATAAATACTGTGGCTACAAGAGCAGGTCAGAGGCTGGGAATCCTGCGGAGAGTAACTCATCTCCTGACTCCCCAAAGCCTGTCCACCATCGACAAGGCACAAGTCAGGAGTGTGATGGGATACTCCCCACTTGCCTGGATGAGTTGCAGCTCCCACAACACTCGAGAAGCTCGACACCGTCCAGGACAAAGCAGCCCCACTCGATCGGCCCCCCATCCACAAACATTCACTCCCTCCACCACCGACGCACAGTAGCAGCAGCGTGTGTACCATCTACAAGATGCACTGCAGCAACTCACCAAGGCTCCTTCGACAGCACCTTCCAAACCCACCACCTTTACCATCTAGAAGGACAAGGGCAGCAGACACATGGGGAACACCCACCGCCTGGAAGTTCCCCTCCGAGTCACTCACCATCCCGACTTGGAAATATATCGGCAGTTCCTTCACTGTCGCTGGGTCAAAATCCTGGAACTCCGTCCCTAACAGCGCTGTGGGTGTACCTACACCACACGGACAAAATCCTGGAACTCCCTCTCTAACAGCGCTGTGGGTGTACCTACACCACAAGGACAAAATCCTGGAACTCCCTCCCTAACAGCGCCGTGGGTGTACCTACACCACACGGGGTCAAAATCCTGGAACTCCCTCCCTAACAGCACTGTGGGTGTACCTACACCACATGGGTCAAAATCCTGGAACTCCCTCCCTAACAGCGCCGTGGGTGAACCAACACCACACACGGGGACAAAATCCTGGAACTCCCTCGCTAACAGCACCGTGGGTGTACCTACACCACACACGGGGACAAAATCCTGGAACTCCCTCCCTAACAGCGCTGTGGATGTACCTACACCACACGGACAACATCCTGGAACTCCCTCCCTAACAGCGCCGTTGGTGTACCTACACCACACGGGACAAAATCCTGGAACTCCTTCCCTAACAGCACCTTGGGTGCACCTACACCACACGGACAAAATCCTGGAACTCCCTCCCTAACAGCGCCGTGGGTGTACCTACACCACACGGGACAAAATCCTGGAACTCCCTCCCAAACAGCGCCGTGGGTGTACCTACACCACACGGACAAAATCCTGGAACTCCCTCCCTAGCAGCGCTGTGGGTGTACCTACACCACATGGACAAAATCCTGGAACTCCCTCCCTAACAGCGCTGTGGGTGTACCTACACCACACACGGGGACAAAATCCTGGAACTCCCTCCCTAACAGCGCTGTGGGTGTACCTACACCACACGGACAAAACCCTGGAACTCCCTCCCTAACAGCGCCGTGGGTGTACCTACACCACACGGACAAAATCCTGGAACTCCCTCCCTAACAGCGCTGTGGGTGTACCTACACCACATGGACAAAATCCTGGAACTCCCTCCCTAACAGCGCTGTGGGTGTACCTACACCACACGGACAAAATCCTGGAACTCCCTCCCTAACAGCACTGTGGGTATACCTACACCACACGGGACAAAATCCAGGAACTCCCTCCCTAACAGCGCCGTGGGTGTACCTACACCACACAGACAAAATCCTGGAACTCCCTCCCTAACAGCGCTGTGGGTGTACCTACACCAGACGGGACAAAATCCTGGAACTCCCTCCCTAACAGCGCCGTGGGTGTACCTACACCACACGGACAAAATCCTGGAACTCCCTCCCTATCAACGCCGTGGGTGTACCTACACCACACGGACAAAATCCTGGAACTCCCTCCCTAACAGCACTGTGGGTGTACCTACACCACACGGACAAAATCCTGGAACTCCCTCCCTAATAGCGCTGTGGGTGTACCTACACCACACGGGGACAAAATCCTGGAACTCCCTCCCTAACAGCGCCATGGGTGTACCTACACCACACGGACAAAATCCTGGAACTCCCTCCCTAACAGCGCTGTGGGTGTACCTACACCACACGGGGACAAAATCCTGGAACTCCCTCCCTAACAGCGCTGTGCGTGTACCTACACCACACGGACAAAATCCTGGAACTCCCTCCCTAACAACGCCGTGGGTGTACCTGCACCACACGGACAATATCCTGGAACTCCCTCCCTAACAGCGCTGTGGGTGTACCTACACCACACGGGGACAAAATCCTGGAACTCCCTTGCGAACAGCGCCGTGGGTGTACCTACACCAGACGGGGACAAAATCCTGGAACTCCCTCCCTAACAGCGCCGTGGGTGTACCTACACCACACGGACAATATCCTGGAACTCCCTTGCTAACAGCGCTGTGGGTGTACCTACACCACACGGGGACAAAATCCTGGATCTCCCTCCCTAACAGCGCCGTGGGTGTACCTACACCACACGGACAATATCCTGGAACTCCCTCCCTAACAGCGCTGTGGGTGTACCTACAGCACATGGGACAAAATCCTGGAACTCCTTCCCTAACAGTGCTGTGGGTGTACCTACACCACACATGGACAAAATCCTGGAACTCCCACCCTAACTGCGCTGTGGGTGTACCTACACCACACAGACAAAATCCTGGAACTCCCTCCCTAACAGCGCTGTGCGTGTACCTACACCACACAGACAAAATCCTGGAACTCCCTCCCTAACAGCGCTGTGGGTGTACCTACACCACATGGACAAAATCCTGGAACTCCCTCCCTAACAGCGCTGTGGGTGTACCTACACCACACGGACAAAATCCTGGAACTCCCTCCCTAACAGCGCCGTGGGAGTACCTACACCACACGGACAAAATCCTGGAACTCCCTCCCTAACAGCACTGTGGGTGTACCTACACCACATGGACAAAATCCTGGAACTCCCTCCCTAACAGCGCTGTGGGTGTACCTACACCACACGGACAAAATCCTGGAACTCCCTCCCTAACAGCGCCGTGGGTGTAGCTACACCACACACGGGGACAAAATCCTGGAACTCCCTCCCTAACAGCACTGTGGGTGTACCTACACCACACGGGGACAAAATCCTGGAACTCCCTCCCTAACAGCACTGTGGGTGTACCTACACCACACGGACAAAATCCTGGAACTCCCTCCCTAACAGCGCTGTGGGTGTACCTACACCACACGGGACAAAATCCTGGAACTCCCTCCCTAACAGCACTGTGGGTGTACCTACACCACATGGACAAAATCCTGGAACTCCCTCCCTAACAGCGCTGTGGGTGTACCTACACCACATGGACAAAATCCTGGAACTCCCTCCCTAACAGCGCTGTGGGTGTACCTACACCACACGGACAAAATCCTGGAACTCCCTCCCTAACACCACCGTGGGTGTACCTACACCACATGGACAAAATCCTGGAACTCCCGCCCTAACAGCGCCGTGGGTGTAGCTACACCACACACGGGGACAAAATCCTGGAACTCCCTCCCTAACAGCGCCGTGGGTGTACCTACACCACACACGGGGACAAAATCCTGGAACTCCATCCCTAACAGCGCCGTGGGTGTACCTACACCACACGGACAAATACCAGGAACTCTCTCCCTAACAGCGCTGTGGGTGTACCTACACCACACGGGACAAAATCCTGGAACTCCCTCCCTAACAGCGCTGTGGGTGTACCTACACCACACAGGGACTGCAGCGGCTCAAGAAGGCGGCTCACCCACCACCACCTTCTCAAGGGGCAATTAGGGATAGGCAATCAATGCTGGGCCCAGCCAGCGACACCCACATCCCATGAATGAATTAAAAAAATGCTTAGACCATTCTGGAAGGATTTGTGTTTTCTTTGAAAGATTCTGTCCTTAAAGGGTTAACACAGGGACTCCGGTGGCTGCTGTTCCCGGAAAAGACGGCATTGTACAGGAAAAGGTAATTAAGCAGTTTTAAAGGAACTGGAGACC
>JANJGN010002162.1:17500-57500 GCA_026770705.1 Isurus oxyrinchus
CTGACCATCCGACAGTGTGGCTCTCCCTCAGTACTGAGTCTCCGACAGTGCGGCGCTCCCTCAGTACTGATCCTCCGAAGTGCAGCGCTCCCTCAGTACTGAACCACTGACAGTGTGGCCCGACCTCAGTACTGTCCCTCCGACAGTGCGGCGCTCCCTCAGAACTGACCCTCCGACAGTGCGGCGCTCCCTCAGTACTGACCCTCTGACAGTGTGGCACTCCCTCAGCACTGACCCTCCGACAGTGCGGCGCTCCCTCAGTACTGACCCTCTGACAGTGCGGCACTCCCTCAGTATTGACCCTCCGACAGTGCAGCACTCCCTCTGTACTGACCCTCCGACAGTGCGGCGCTCCCTCACTACTGACCCTCCGACAGTGCGGCACTCCCTCAGTACTGACCCTCCGACAGTGCGGCGCACCCTCAGTACTGACCCTCCGACAGTGCGGCGCTCCCTCAGTACTGACCCTCCGACAGTGCGGCACTCCCTCAGTACTGACCCTCCGACAGTGCGGCACTCCGTCAGTACTGACCCTTCAACAGTGCGGCACTCCCTCAGTACTGACCCTCCGACAGTGCAGCACTCCCTCAGTACTGACCCTCCGACAGTGCAGCACTCCCTCAGTACTGACCCTCTGATAGTGCGGCGCTCCCTCAGTACTGACCCTCTGAGAGTGCGGCACTCACTCAGTACTGACCCTCTGACAGTGCGGCACTCCCTCAGTACTGACCCTCTGACAGTGCGGCACTCCCTCAGTACTGACCCTCCGACAGTGCGGCGCTCCCTCAGTAATGACCCTCCGACAGTGCTGCACTCCCTCAGTACTGACCCTCCGACAGTGCAGCGCTCCCTCGGTACTGACCCTCTGACAGTGCAGCACTCCCTCAGTACTGACCCTCTGATAGTGCAGAACTCCCTCAGTACTGACCCTCTGACAGTGCGGGGCTCCATCAGTACTGACCCTCCGACAGTGCGGCGCTCCCTCAGTACTGACCCTCCGACAGTGCAGCACTCCCTCAGTACTGACCCTCCGACAGTGCAGCACTCCCTCAGTACTGACCCTCTGACAGTGCAGCATTCCCTCAGTACTGACCCTCCGACAGTGCAGCGCTCCCTCAGTACTGACCCTCCAACAGTCCGGCAATCCCTCAGCACTGACCCTCTGACAGTGCAGCACTCCCTCAGTACTGACCCTCCGACACTGCGACGCTCCCTCAGGACTGACCCTCCGACAGTGCTGCACTCCCTCAGTACTGACCCTCCGACAGTGCGGCACACCCTCAGTACTGACCCTCCGACTGTGCAGCACTCCCTCAGTACTGACCCTCCGACAGTGCGGCGCTCCCTCAGCACTGACCCTCCGACTGCGGCACTCCCTCAGTACTAACACTCCCACAGTGCGGCACTCCCTCAGTACTGTCCCACCAACAGTGCAGCACTCCCTCAGTACTGACCATCCGACAGTGTGGCTCTCCCTCAGTACTGACCCTCCGACAGTGCAGCGCTCCCTCTTTACTGACCCTCCAACAGTCCGGCAATCCCTCAGCACTGACCCTCTGACAGTGCAGCACTCCCTCAGTACTGACCCTCCGATAGTGCAGAACTCCCTCAGTACTGACCCTCTGACAGTGCGGGGCTCCATCAGTACTGACCCTCCGACAGTGCGGCGCTCCCTCAGTACTGACCCTCCGACAGTGCAGCACTCCCTCAGTACTGACCCTCCGACAGTGCAGCACTCCCTCAGTACTGACCCTCTGACAGTGCAGCATTCCCTCAGTACTGACCCTCCGACAGTGCAGCGCTCCCTCAGTACTGACCCTCCAACAGTCCGGCAATCCCTCAGCACTGAACCTCTGACAGTGCAGCACTCCCTCAGTACTGAACCTCCGAAAGTGCGGCGCTCCCTCAGGACTGACCCTCCGACAGTGCTGCACTCCCTCAGTACTGACCCTCCGACAGTGCGGCGCTCCCTCAGTACTGACCCTCTGACAGTGCAGCACTCCCTCAGTACTGACCCTCCGATAGTGCAGAACTCCCTCAGTACTGACCCTCTGACAGTGCGGGGCTCCATCAGTACTGACCCTCCGACAGTGCGACGCTCCCTCAGTACTGACCCTCCGACAGTGCAGCACTCGCTCAGTACTGACCCTCCGACAGTGCAGCACTCCCTCAGTACTGACCCTCTGACAGTGCAGCATTCCCTCAGTACTGACCCTCCGACAGTGCAGCGCTCCCTCAGTACTGACCCTCCAACAGTCCGGCAATCCCTCAGCACTGACCCTCTGACAGTGAAGCACTCCCTCAGTACTGACCCTCCGACAGTGCGGCGCTCCCTCAGGACTGACCCTCCGACAGTGCTGCACTCCCTCAGTACTGACCCTCCGACAGTGCGGCACACCCTCAGTACTGACCCTCCGACTGTGCAGCACTCCCTCAGTACTGACCCTCCGACAGTGCGGCGGTCCCTCAGCACTGACCCTCCGACTGCGGCACTCCCTCAGTACTAACACTCCCACAGTGCGGCACTCCCTCAGTACTGTCCCACCAACCGTGCAGCACTCCCTCAGTACTGACCATCCGACAGTGTGGCTCTCCCTCAGTACTGACCCTCCGACAGTGCAGCGCTCCCTCAGTACTGACCCTCCAACAGTCCGGCAATCCCTCAGCACTGACCCTCTGACAGTGCAGCACTCCCTCAGTACTGACCCTCCGATAGTGCAGAACTCCCTCAGTACTGACCCTCCGACAGTGCAGCACTCCCTCAGTACTGACCCTCCGACAGTGCAGCACTCCCTCATTACTGACCCTCTGACAGTGCAGCATTCCCTCAGTACTGACCCTCCGACAGTGCAGCGCTCCCTCAGTACTGACCCTCCAACAGTCCGGCAATCCCTCAGCACTGACCCTCTGACAGTGCAGCACTCCCTCAGTACTGACCCTCCGACAGTGCGGCGCTCCCTCAGGACTGACCCTCCGACAGTGCTGCACTCCCTCAGTACTGACCCTCCGACAGTGCGGCACACCCTCAGTACTGACCCTCCGACTGTGCAGCACTCCCTCAGTACTGACCCTCCGACAGTGCGGCGCTCCCTCATCACTGACCCTCCGACTGCGGCACTCCCTCAGTACTAACACTCCCACAGTGCGGCACTCCCTCAGTACTGTCCCACCAACAGTGCAGCACTCCCTCAGTACTGACCATCCGACAGTGCGGCGCTCCCTCAGTACTGACCCTCCGACAGTGCGGCACTCCCTCAGTACTGACCCTCCGACAGTGCGGCGCACCCTCAGTACTGACCCTCCGACAGTGCGGCGCTCCCTCAGTACTGACCCTCCGACAGTGCGGCACTCCCTCAGTACTGACCCTCCGACAGTGCGGCACTCGCTCAGTACTGACCCTCCAACAGTGCGGCACTCCCTCAGTACTGACCCTCCGACAGTGCAGCACTCCCTCAGTACTGACCCTCCGACAGTGCAGCACTCCCTCAGTACTGACCCTCTGATAGTGCGGCGCTCCCTCAGTACTGACCCTCTGACAGTGCGGCACTCACTCAGTACTGACCCTCTGACAGTGCGGCACTCCCTCAGTACTGACCCTCTGACAGTGCGGCACTCCCTCAGTACTGACCCTCCGACAGTGCGGCGCTCCCTCAGTAATGACCCTCCGACAGTGCTGCACTCCCTCAGTACTGACCCTCCGACAGTGCAGCGCTCCCTCGGTACTGACCCTCTGACAGTGCAGCACTCCCTCAGTACTGACCCTCCGATAGTGCAGAACTCCCTCAGTACTGACCCTCCGACAGTGCAGCGCTCCCTCAGTACTGACCCTCCAACAGTCCGGCAATCCCTCAGCACTGACCCTCTGACAGTGCAGCACTCCCTCAGTACTGACCCTCCGACAATGCGACGCTCCCTCAGGACTGACCCTCCGACAGTGCTGCACTCCCTCAGTACTGACCCTCCGACAGTGCGGCACACCCTCAGTACTGACCCTCCGACTGTGCAGCACTCCCTCAGTACTGACCCTCCGACAGTGCGGCGCTCCCTCAGCACTGACTCTCCGACTGCGGCACTCCCTCAGTACTAACACTCCCACAGTGCGGCACTCCCTCAGTACTGTCCCACCAACAGTGCAGCACTCCCTCAGTACTGACCATCCGACAGTGTGGCTCTCCCTCAGTACTGACCCTCCGACAGTGCAGCGCTCCCTCTTTACTGACCCTCCAACAGTCCGGCAATCCCTCAGCACTGACCCTCTGACAGTGCAGCACTCCCTCAGTACTGACCCTCCGATAGTGCAGAACTCCCTCAGTACTGACCCTCTGACAGTGCGGGGCTCCATCAGTACTGACCCTCCGACTGTGCGGCGCTCCCTCAGTACTGACCCTCCGACAGTGCAGCACTCCCTCAGTACTGACCCTCCGACAGTGCAGCACTCCCTCAGTACTGACCCTCTGACAGTGCAGCATTCCCTCAGTACTGACCCTCCGACAGTGCAGCGCTCCCTCAGTACTGACCCTCCAACAGTCCGGCAATCCCTCAGCACTGAACCTCTGACAGTGCAGCACTCCCTCAGTACTGAACCTCCGAAAGTGCGGCGCTCCCTCAGGACTGACCCTCCGACAGTGCTGCACTCCCTCAGTACTGACCCTCCGACAGTGCGGCGCTCCCTCAGTACTGACCCTCTGACAGTGCAGCACTCCCTCAGTACTGACCCTCCGATAGTGCAGAACTCCCTCAGTACTGACCCTCTGACAGTGCGGGGCTCCATCAGTACTGACCCTCCGACAGTGCGACGCTCCCTCAGTACTGACCCTCCGACAGTGCAGCACTCGCTCAGTACTGACCCTCCGACAGTGCAGCACTCCCTCAGTACTGACCCTCTGACAGTGCAGCATTCCCTCAGTACTGACCCTCCGACAGTGCAGCGCTCCCTCAGTACTGACCCTCCAACAGTCCGGCAATCCCTCAGCACTGACCCTCTGACAGTGCAGCACTCCCTCAGTACTGACCCTCCGACAGTGCGGCGCTCCCTCAGGACTGACCCTCCGACAGTGCTGCACTCCCTCAGTACTGACCCTCCGACAGTGCGGCACACCCTCAGTACTGACCCTCCGACTGTGCAGCACTCCCTCAGTACTGACCCTCCGACAGTGCGGCGCTCCCTCAGCACTGACCCTCCGACTGCGGCACTCCCTCAGTACTAACACTCCCACAGTGCGGCACTCCCTCAGTACTGTCCCACCAACAGTGCAGCACTCCCTCAGTACTGACCATCCGACAGGGTGGCTCTCCCTCAGTACTGAACCTCCGACAGTGCAGCGCACCCTCAGTACTGACCCTGCAACAGTCCGGCAATCCCTCAGCACTGACCCTCTGACAGTGCAGCACTCCCTCAGTACTGACCCTCCGATAGTGCAGAACTCCCTCAGTACTGACCCTCTGACAGTGCGGGGCTCCATCAGTACTGACCCTCCGACAGTGCGGCGCTCCCTCAGTACTGACCCTCCGACAGTGCAGCACTTCCTCAGTACTGACCCTCCGACAGTGCAGCACTCCCTCAGTACTGACCCTCTGACAGTGCAGCATTCCCTCAGTACTGACCCTCCGACAGTGCAGCGCTCCCTCAGTACTGACCCTCCAACAGTCCGGCAATCCCTCAGCACTGACCCTCTGACAGTGCAGCACTCCCTCAGTACTGACCCTCCGACAGTGCGGCGCTCCCTCAGGACTGACCCTCCGACAGTGCTGCACTCCCTCAGTACTGACCCTCCGACAGTGCGGCACACCCTCAGTACTGACCCTCCGACTGTGCAGCACTCCCTCAGTACTGACCCTCCAACAGTGCGGCGCTCCCTCAGCACTGACCCTCCGACTGCGGCACTCCCTCAGTACTGTCCCACCAACAGTGCAGCACTCCCTCAGTACTGACCATCCGACAGTGTGGCTCTCCCTCAATACTGACCCTCCGGCAGTGCGGCGCTCCCTCAGTACTGATCCTCCGAAGTGCAGCGCTCCATCAGTACTGAACCACTGACAGTGTGGCCCTACCTCAGTACTGTCCCTCCGACAGTGCGGCGCTCCCTCAGTACTGACGCTCCGACAGTGCGGCGCTCCCTCAGTACTGACCCTCTGACAGTGTGGCACTCCCTCAGCACTGACCCTCCGACAGTGCGGCGCTCCCTCAGTACTGACCCTCTGACAGTGCGGCACTCCCTCAGTATTGACCCTCCGACAGTGCAGCACTCCCTCTGTACTGACCATCCGACAGTGTGGCTCTCCCTCAATACTGACCCTCCGGCAGTGCGGCGCTCCCTCAGTACTGATCCTCCGAAGTGCAGCGCTCCATCAGTACTGAACCACTGACAGTGTGGCCCTACCTCAGTACTGTCCCTCCGACAGTGCGGCGCTCCCTCAGTACTGACGCTCCGACAGTGCGGCGCTCCCTCAGTACTGACCCTCTGACAGTGTGGCACTCCCTCAGCACTGACCCTCCGACAGTGCGGCGCTCCCTCAGTACTGACCCTCTGACAGTGCGGCACTCCCTCAGTATTGACCCTCCGACAGTGCAGCACTCCCTCTGTACTGACCCTCCGACAGTGCGGCGCTCCCTCAGTACTGACCCTCTGACAGTGTGGCACTCCCTCAGCACTGACCCTCCGACAGTGCGGCGCACCCTCAGTACTGACCCTCCGACAGTGCGGCGCTCCCTCAGTACTGACCCTCCGACAGTGCGGCACTCCCTCAGTACTGACCCTCCGACAGTGCGGCACTCCCTCAGTTCTGACCCTCCAACAGTGCGGCACTCCCTCAGTACTGACCCTCCGACAGTGCAGCACTCCCTCAGTACTGACCCTCCGACAGTGCAGCACTCCCTCAGTACTGACCCTCTGACAGTGCGGCACTCACTCAGTACTGACCCTCTGACAGTGCGGCACTCCCTCATTACTGACCCTCTGACAGTGCGGCACTCCCTCAGTACTGACCCTCCGACAGTGCGGCGCTCCCTCAGTAATGACCCTCCGACAGTGCTGCACTCCCTCAGTACTGACCCTCCGACAGTGCGGCGCTCCCTCGGTACTCACCCTCTGACAGTGCAGCACTACCTCAGTACTGACCCTCCGATAGTGCAGAACTCCCTCAGTACTGACCCTCTGACAGTGCTGGGCTCCATCAGTACTGACCCTCCGACAGTGCGGCGCTCCCTCAGTACTGACCCTCCGACAGTGCAGCACTCCCTCAGTACTGACCCTCCGACAGTGCAGCACTCCCTCAGTACTGACCCTCTGAGAGTGCAGCATTCCCTCAGTACTGACCCTCTGACAGTGCAGCGCTCCCTCAGTACTGACCCTCCAACAGTCCGGCAATCCCTCAGCACTGACCCTCTGACAGTGCAGCACTCCCTCAGTACTGACCCTCCGACAGTGCGGCGCTCCCTCAGGACTGACCCTCCGACAGTGCAGCACTCCCTCAGTACTGACCATCCGATAGTGCAGAACTCCCTCAGTACTGACCCTCTGACAGTGCGGGGCTCCATCAGTACTGACCCTCCGACAGTGCGACGCTCCCTCAGTACTGACCCTCCGACAGTGCAGCACTCGCTCAGTACTGACCCTCCGACAGTGCAGCACTACCTCAGTACTGACCCTCCAACAGTGCAGCATTCCCTCAGTACTGACCCTCCGACAGTGCAGCGCTCCCTCAGTACTGACCCTCCAACAGTCCGGCAATCCCTCAGCACTGACCCTCTGACAGTGCAGCACTCCCTCAGTACTGACCCTCCGACAGTGCAGCACTCCCTCAGTACTGACCCTCCGACAGTGCAGCACTCCCTCAGTACTGACCCTCTGACAGTGCAGTATTCCCTCAGTACTGACCCTCCGACAGTGCAGCGCTCCCTCAGTACTGACCCTCCAACAGTCCGGCAATCCCTCAGCACTGAACCTCTGACAGTGCAGCACTCCCTCAGTACTGACCATCCGACAGTGTGGCTCTCCCTCAGTACTGACCCTCCGACAGTGCAGCGCTCCCTCAGTACTGACCCTCCAACAGTCCGGCAATCCCTCAGCACTGACCCTCTGACAGTGCAGCACTCCCTCAGTAGTGACCCTCCGATAGTGCAGAACTCCCTCAGTACTGACCCTCTGACAGTGCGGGGCTCCATCAGTACTGACCCTCCGACAGTGCGACGCTCCCTCAGTACTGACCCTCCGACAGTGCAGCACTCCCTCAGTACTGACCCTCCGACAGTGCAGCACTCCCTCAGTACTGACCCTCTGACAGTGCAGCATTCCCTCAGTACTGACCCTCCGACAGTGCAGCGCTCCCTCAGTACTGACCCTCCAACAGTCCGGCAATCCCTCAGCACTGACCCTCTGACAGTGCAGCACTCCCTCAGTACTGACCCACCGACAGTGCGGCGCTCCCTCAGGACTGACCCTCCGACAGTGCTGCACTCCCTCAGTACTGACCCTCCGACAGTGCGGCACACCCTCAGTACTGACCCTCCGACTGTGCAGCACTCCCTCAGTACTGACCCTCCAACAGTGCGGCGCTCCCTCAGCACTGACCCTCCGACTGCGGCACTCCCTCAGTACTAACACTCCCACAGTGCGGCACTGCCTCAGTACTGTCCCACCAACAGTGCAGCACTCCCTCAGTACTGACCATCCGACAGTGTGGCTCTCCCTCAATACTGACCCTCCGACAGTGCGGCGCTCCCTCAGTACTGATCCTCCGAAGTGCAGCGCTCCATCAGTACTGAACCACTGACAGTGTGGCCCTACCTCAGTACTGTCCCTCCGACAGTCCGGCGCTCCCTCAGTACTGACCCTCCGACAGTGCGGCGCTCCCTCAGTACTGACCCTCTGACAGTGTGGCACTCCCTCAGCACTGACCTTCCGACAGTGCGGCGCTCCCTCAGTACTGACCCTCTGACAGTGCGGCACTCCCTCAGTATTGACCCTCCGACAGTGCAGCACTCCCTCTGTACTGACCCTCCGACAGTGCGGCGCTCCCGCAGTACTGACCCTCCGACAGTGCGGCGCTCCCTCAGTACTGACCCTCCGACAGTGCGGCGCACCCTCAGTACTGACCCTCCGACAGTGCGGCGCTCCCTCAGTACTGACCCTCCGACAGTGCGGCACTCCCTCAGTACTGACCCTCCGACAGTGCGGCACTCCCTCAGTTCTGACCCTCCAACAGTGCGGCACTCCCTCAGTACTGACCCTCCGACAGTGCAGCACTCCCTCAGTACTGACCCTCCGACAGTGCAGCACTCCCTCAGTACTGACCCTCTGACAGTGCGGCACTCACTCAGTACTGACCCTCTGACAGTGCGGCACTCCCTCAGTACTGACCCTCTGACAGTGCGGCACTCCCTCAGTACTGACCCTCCGACAGTGCGGCGCTCCCTCAGTAATGACCCTCCGACAGTGCTGCACTCCCTCAGTACTGACCCTCCGACAGTGCGGCGCTCCCTCGGTACTGACCCTCTGACAGTGCAGCACTCCCTCAGTACTGACCCTCCGATAGTGCAGAACTCCCTCAGTACTGACCCTCTGACAGTGCGGGGCTCCATCAGTACTGACCCTCCGACAGTGCGGCGCTCCCTCAGTACTGACCCTCCGACAGTGCAGCACTCCCTCAGTACTGACCCTCCGACAGTGCAGCACTCCCTCAGTACTGACCCTCTGACAGTGCAGCATTCCCTCAGTACTGACCCTCCGACAGTGCAGCGCTCCCTCAGTACTGACCCTCCAACAGTCCGGCAATCCCTCAGCACTGACCCTCTGACAGTGCAGCACTCCCTCAGTACTGACCCTCCGACAGTGCGGCGCTCCCTCAGGACTGACCCTCCGACAGTGCTGCACTCCCTCAGTACTGACCCTCCGACAGTGCGGCACACCCTCAGTACTGACCCTCCGACTGTGCAGCACTCCCTCAGTACTGACCCACCGACAGTGCGGCGCTCCCTCAGCACTGACCCTCCGACTGCGGCACTCCCTCAGTACTAACACTCCCACAGTGCGGCAATCCCTCAGTACTGTCCCACCAACAGTGCAGCACTCCCTCAGTACTGACCATCCGACAGTGTGGCTCTCCCTCAGTACTGACCCTCCGACAGTGCAGCGCTCCCTCAGTACTGACCCTCCAACAGTCCGGCAATCCCTCAGCACTGAACCTCTGACAGTGCAGCACTCCCTCAGTACTGACCGTCCGATAGTGCAGAACTCCCTCAGTACTGACTCTCTGACAGTGCGGGGCTCCATCAGTACTGACCCTCCGATAGTGCGGCGCTCCCTCAGTACTGACCCTCCGACAGTGCAGCACTCCCTCAGTACTGACCCACCGACAGTGCAGCACTCCCTCAGTACTGACCCTCTGACAGTGCAGCATTCCCTCAGTACTGACCCTCCGACAGTGCAGCGCTCCCTCAGTACTGACCCTCCAACAGTCCGGCAATCCCTCAGCACTGACCCTCTGACAGTGCAGCACTCCCTCAGTACTGAACCTCCGAAAGTGCGGCGCTCCCTCAGGACTGACCCTCCGACAGTGCTGCACTCCCTCAGTACTGACCCTCCGACAGTGCGGCGCTCCCTCAGTACTGACCCTCTGACAGTGCAGCACTCCCTCAGTACTGACCATCCGATAGTGCCGAACTCCCTCAGTACTGACCCTCTGACAGTGCGACGCTCCCTCAGTACTGACCCTCCGACAGTGCAGCGCTCCCTCAGTACTGACCCTCCAACAGTCCGGCAATCCCTCAGCACTGACCCTCTGACAGTGCAGCACTCCCTCAGTACTGTCCCTCCGACAGTGCGGCGCTCCCTCAGGACTGACCCTCCGACAGTGCTGCACTCCCTCAGTACTGACCCTCCGACAGTGCGGCACACCCTCAGTACTGACCCTCCGACTGTGCAGCACTCCCTCAGTACTGACCCTCCGACAGTGCGGCGCTCCCTCAGCACTGACCCTCCGACTGCGGCACTCCCTCAGTACTAACACTCCCACAGTGCGGCACTCCCTCAGTACTGTCCCACCAACAGTGCAGCACTCCCTCAGTACTGACCATCCGACAGTGTGGCTCTCCCTCTGTACTGACATTCCGACAGTGCGGCGCTCCCTCAGTACTGATCCTCCGAAGTGCAGCGCTCCCTCAGTACTGAACCACTGACAGTGTGGCCCTACCTCAGTGCTGTCCCTCCGACAGTGCTGCGCTCCCTCAGTACTGACCCTCCGACAGTGCGGCGCTCCCTCAGTACTGACCCTCCGACAGTGCAGCACTCCCTCAGTACTGACCCTCCGACAGTGCAGCACTCCCTCAGTACTGACCCTCTGACAGTGCAGCATTCCCTCAGTTCTGACCCTCCGACAGTGCAGCGCTCCCTCAGTACTGACCCTCCAACAGTCCGGCAATCCCTCAGCACTGACCCTCTGACAGTGCAGCACTCCCTCAGTACTGACCCTCCGACAGTGCTGCACTCCCTCAGTACTGACCCTCCGACAGTGCGGCACACCCTCAGTACTGACCCTCCGACTGTGCAGCACTCCCTCAGTACTGACCCTCCAACAGTGCGGCGCTCCCTCAGCACTGACCCTCCGACTGCGGCACTCCCTCAGTACTAACACTCCCACAGTGCGGCACTCCCTCAGTACTGTCCCACCAACAGTGCAGCACTCCCTCAGTACTGACCATCCGACAGTGTGGCTCTCCCTCAGTACTGACATTCCGACAGTGCGGCGCTCCCTCAGTACTGATCCTCCGAAGTGCAGCGCTCCCTCAGTACTGAACCACTGACAGTGTGGCCCTACCTCAGTACTGTCCCTCCGACAGTGCTGCGCTCCCTCAGTACTGACCCTCCGACAGTGCGGCGCTCCCTCAGTACTGACCCTCTGACAGTGTGGCACTCCCTCAGCACTGACCCTCCGACAGTGGGGCGCTCCCTCAGTACTGACCCTCTGACAGTGCGGCACTCCCTCAGTACTGACCCTCCGACAGTGCAGCACTCCCTCTGTACTGACCCTCCGACAGTGCGGCGCTCCCTCAGTACTGACCATCCGACAGTGCGGCACTCCCTCAGTACTGACCCTCCGACAGTGCGGCGCACCCTCAGTACTTACCCTCCGAAAGTGCGGCGCTCCCTCAGTACTGACCCTCCGACAGTGCGGCACTCCCTCAGTACTGACCCTCCGACAGTGCGGCACTCCCTCAGGACTGACCCTCCGACAGTGCAGCACTCCCTCAGTACTGACCCTCCGACAGTGCGGCATACCCTCAGTACTTACCCTCCGACTGTGCAGCACTCCCTCAGTACTGACCCTCCGACAGTGCGGCGCTCCCTCAGCACTGACCCTCCGACTGCGGCACTCCCTCAGTACTAACACTCCCACAGTGCGGCACTCCCTCAGTACTGTCCCACCAACAGTGCAGCACTCCCTCAGTACTGACCATCCGACAGTGTGGCTCTCCCTCAGTACTGACCCTCCGACAGTGCAGCGCTCCCTCAGTACTGACCCTCCAACAGTCCGGCAATCCCTCAGCACTGACCCTCTGACAGTGCAGCACTCCCTCAGTACTGACCCTCCGCTAGTGCAGAACTCCCTCAGTACTGACCCTCTGACAGTGCGGGGCTCCATCAGTACTGACCCTCCGACAGTGCGGCGCTCCCTCAGTACTGACCCTCCAACAGTGCCGCACTCCCTCAGTACTGACCCTCCGACAGTGCAGCTCTCCCTCAGTACTGACCCTCTGACAGTGCAGCATTCCCTCAGTACTGACCCTCCGACAGTGCAGCGCTCCCTCAGTACTGACCCTCCAACAGTCTGGCAATCCCTCAGCACTGACCCTCTGACAGTGCAGCACTCCCTCAGTACTGACCCTCCGACAGTGCGGCGCTCCCTCAGGACTGACCCTCCGACAGTGCTGCACTCCCTCAGTACTGACCCTCCGACAGTGCGGCGCTCCCTCAGGATGACCCTCCGACAGTGCTGCACTCCCTCAGTACTGACCCTCCGACAGTGCGGCACACCCTCAGTACTGACCCTCCGACTGTGCAGCACTCCCTCAGTACTGACCCACCGACAGTGCGGCGCTCCCTCAGCACTGACCCTCCGACTGCGGCACTCCCTCAGTACTAACACTCCCACAGTGCGGCAATCCCTCAGTACTGTCCCACCAACAGTGCAGCACTCCCTCAGTACTGACCATCCAACAGTGTGGCTCTCCCTCAGTACTGACCCTCCGACAGTGCAGCGCTCCCTCAGTACTGACCCTCCAACAGTCCGGCAATCCCTCAGCACTGAACCTCTGACAGTGCAGCACTCCCTCAGTACTGACCGTCCGATAGTGCAGAACTCCCTCAGTACTGACTCTCTGACAGTGCGGGGCTCCATCAGTACTGACCCTCCGATAGTGCGGCGCTCCCTCAGTACTGACCCTCCGACAGTGCAGCACTCCCTCAGTACTGACCCACCGACAGTGCAGCACTCCCTCAGTACTGACCCTCTGACAGTGCAGCATTCCCTCAGTACTGACCCTCCGACAGTGCAGCGCTCCCTCAGTACTGACCCTCCAACAGTCCGGCAATCCCTCAGCACTGACCCTCTGACAGTGCAGCACTCCCTCAGTACTGAACCTCCGAAAGTGCGGCGCTCCCTCAGGACTGACCCTCCGACAGTGCTGCACTCCCTCAGTACTGACCCTCCGACAGTGCGGCGCTCCCTCAGTACTGACCCTCTGACAGTGCAGCACTCCCTCAGTACTGACCATCCGATAGTGCAGAACTCCCTCAGTACTGACCCTCTGACAGTGCGACGCTCCCTCAGTACTGACCCTCCGACAGTGCAGCACTCGCTCAGTACTGACCCTCCGACAGTGCAGCACTCCCTCAGTACTGACCCTCCGACAGTGCAGCATTCCCTCAGTACTGACCCTCCGACAGTGCAGCGCTCCCTCAGTACTGACCCTCCAACAGTCCGGCAATCCCTCAGCACTGACCCTCTGACAGTGCAGCACTCCCTCAGTACTGACCCTCCGACAGTGCGGCGCTCCCTCAGGACTGACCCTCCGACAGTGCTGCACTCCCTCAGTACTGACCCTCCGACAGTGCGGCACACCCTCAGTACTGACCCTCCGACTGTGCAGCACTCCCTCAGTACTGACCCTCCGACAGTGCGGCGCTCCCTCAGCACTGACCCTCCGACTGCGGCACTCCCTCAGTACTAACACTCCCACAGTGCGGCACTCCCTCAGTACTGTCCCACCAACAGTGCAGCACTCCCTCAGTACTGACCATCCGACAGTGTGGCTCTCCCTCTGTACTGACATTCCGACAGTGCGGCGCTCCCTCAGTACTGATCCTCCGAAGTGCAGCGCTCCCTCAGTACTGAACCACTGACAGTGTGGCCCTACCTCAGTACTGTCCCTCCGACAGTGCTGCGCTCCCTCAGTACTGACCCTCCGACAGTGCGGCGCTCCCTCAGTACTGACCCTCCGACAGTGCAGCACTCCCTCAGTACTGACCCTCCGACAGTGCAGCACTCCCTCAGTACTGACCCTCTGACAGTGCAGCATTCCCTCAGTTCTGACCCTCCGACAGTGCAGCGCTCCCTCAGTACTGACCCTCCAACAGTCCGGCAATCCCTCAGTACTGACCCTCTGACAGTGCAGCACTCCCTCAGTACTGACCCTCCGACAGTGCTGCACTCCCTCAGTACTGACCCTCCGACAGTGCGGCACACCCTCAGTACTGACCCTCCGACTGTGCAGCACTCCCTCAGTACTGACCCTCCAACAGTGCGGCGCTCCCTCAGCACTGACCCTCCGACTGCGGCACTCCCTCAGTACTAACACTCCCACAGTGCGGCACTCCCTCAGTACTGTCCCACCAACAGTGCAGCACTCCCTCAGTACTGACCATCCGACAGTGTGGCTCTCCCTCAGTACTGACATTCCGACAGTGCGGCGCTCCCTCAGTACTGATCCTCCGAAGTGCAGCGCTCCCTCAGTACTGAACCACTGACAGTGTGGCCCTACCTCAGTACTGTCCCTCCGACAGTGCTGCGCTCCCTCAGTACTGACCCTCCGACAGTGCAGCGCTCCCTCAGTACTGACCCTCTGACAGTGTGGCACTCCCTCAGCACTGACCCTCCGACAGTGGGGCGCTCCCTCAGTACTGACCCTCTGACAGTGCGGCACTCCCTCAGTACTGACCCTCCGACAGTGCAGCACTCCCTCTGTACTGACCCTCCGACAGTGCGGCGCTCCCTCAGTACTGACCATCCGACAGTGCGGCACTCCCTCAGTACTGACCCTCCGACAGTGCGGCGCACCCTCAGTACTTACCCTCCGAAAGTGCGGCGCTCCCTCAGTACTGACCCTCCGACAGTGCGGCACTCCCTCAGTACTGACCCTCCGACAGTGCGGCACTCCCTCAGGACTGACCCTCCGACAGTGCAGCACTCCCTCAGTACTGACCCTCCGACAGTGCGGCATACCCTCAGTACTGACCCTCCGACTGTGCAGCACTCCCTCAGTACTGACCCTCCGACAGTGCGGCGCTCCCTCAGCACTGACCCTCCGACTGCGGCACTCCCTCAGTACTAACACTCCCACAGTGCGGCACTCCCTCAGTACTGTCCCACCAACAGTGCAGCACTCCCTCAGTACTGACCATCCGACAGTGTGGCTCTCCCTCAGTACTGACCCTCCGAGAGTGCAGCGCTCCCTCAGTACTGACCCTCCAACAGTCCGGCAATCCCTCAGCACTGACCCTCTGACAGTGCAGCACTCCCTCAGTACTGACCCTCCGCTAGTGCAGAACTCCCTCAGTACTGACCCTCTGACAGTGCGGGGCTCCATCAGTACTGACCCTCCGACAGTGCGGCGCTCCCTCAGTACTGACCCTCCAACAGTGCCGCACTCCCTCAGTACTGACCCTCCGACAGTGCAGCTCTCCCTCAGTACTGACCCTCTGACAGTGCAGCATTCCCTCAGTACTGACCCTCCGACAGTGCAGCGCTCCCTCAGTACTGACCCTCCAACAGTCTGGCAATCCCTCAGCACTGACCCTCTGACAGTGCAGCACTCCCTCAGTACTGACCCTCCGACAGTGCGGCGCTCCCTCAGGACTGACCCTCCGACAGTGCTGCACTCCCTCAGTACTGACCCTCCGACAGTGCGGCACACCCTCAGTACTGACCCTCCGACTGTGCAGCACTCCCTCAGTACTGACCCTCCGACAGTGCGGCCCTCCCTCTGCACTGACCCTCCGACTGCTGCACTCCCTCAGTACTAACACTCCCACAGTGCGGCACTCCCTCAGTACTGTCCCACCAACAGTGCAGCACTCCCTCAGTACTGACCATCCGACAGTGTGGCTCTCCCTCAGTACTGACCCTCCGACAGTGCGGCGCTCCCTCAGTACTGACCCTCCGAAGTGCAGCGCTCCCTCAGTACTGAACCACTGACAGTGTGGCCCTACCTCAGTACTGACCCTCTGACAGTGCAGCACTCCCTCAGCACTGACCCTCCGACAGTGCGGCACTCCCTCAGTACTGACCCTCCGACAGTGCGGTGCTCCCTCAGTACTGACCCTCTGACAGTGCGGCACTCCCTCAGTGCTGACCCTCCGACAGTGCAGCACTCCCTCTGTACTGACCCTCCGACAGTGCGGCGCTCCCTCAGTACTGACCCTCCGACAGTGCGGCACTCCCTCAGTACTGACCCTCTGACAGTGCGGCACTCGCTCAGTACTGACCCTCCGACAGTGCAGCACTCCCTCAGTACTGACCCTCCGACATTGCGGCGCTCCCTCAGTACTGACCCTCCGACAGTGCGGCGCTCCCTCAGTACTGACCCTCCGACAGTTCTGCACTCCCTCAGTACTGACCCTCCGACATTGCGGCGCTCCCTCAGTACTGACCCTCCGACAGTGCTGCGTTCCCTCAGTACCGACCCTCCGACAGTGCGGCGCTCCCTCAGTACTGACCCTCCGACAGTGCGGCGCTCCCTCAGTACCGACCCTCCGACAGTGCGGCGGTCCCTCAGTACTGACCCTGCGACAGTGCGGTGCTCCCTCAGTACTGACCCTCCGACAGTGCGGCGCTCCCTCGGCACTGACCCTCCGACAGCGCGGCGCTCCCTCAGCACTGACCCTCCGACAGCGCGGCGCTCCCTCGGCACTGACCCTCCGACAGCGTGCCCCTGCCAACGCCCCCACCCTCACCCCGCTTCCCACGCCTGACCTTACCTAGCAGGAGGTGGGTGAGTGCCGCGGCCAGGCTGACCGGTGAGATGATGATGTTGGCGCCTTTGTTGTAGCTGGCGATTGTGGTGTAGGCCGCCAATCCAAAGCGGGTCAGGGAGTCAGCCAGGGCCTCCAGCTTGCCCGGGCCCCCTGTGACAGCGTCGCACTCCTGCCAGGGATCGGGGTAGCTGGCGCATCGGTCGGCGGGCCTGGTGTTACATGGTTCGGGGGTCACGCCGGGATGCAGACCCTCCACGTTGCCGCGGAGAGTCCGCGAGTCAAGCAGCGTGAGCTCCGGTGGGCTCCTGGCCTGTGCGGGCGAGAGGAACAGAGGGGAAAGGTGACCGAGGCGACGAGGGCTGGCGGCTGAACGACGGCACCATGCACCCCACCCTCGCCCCCCCCCCCACCCTCCACCCCTGGGGGTAACCCACAGGACCCTCCCCACGTGCCACTCCCCTGCCCCGGCCAGAGGCTCAGGCCTCAGGCCTCAAGACCAAGTGCAGTTGACAGGCCCCATCGCAGACTGGGCTTTCAGGCCCTATCCGCAGGCCCAGCCCTCGAAACCCTGACCCCGACCCAGCTCTCAGCCCCTGTCCCCAGGTGCAGCTCAACCCCCATTCCCAGGCCCAGCCCTCAGCCCCTGTTCCCAGACCCAGCTCTCAGCCCCTGTCCCCAGGCCCGGCTCAGTCGCTGTCCCCAGGCCCAGCTCAGTCCCTGTTCCCAGGCCCAGCTCAGCCCCTGTCCACAGGCCCAGCTCAGCCCCTGTCCCCAGGCCCAGCCCTCAGCCCCTGTCCACAGGCCCAGCTCAGCCCCTGTCCCCAGGCCCAGCCCTCAGCCCCTGTACACAGGCCCAGCTCAGACCCTGTCCCCAGGCCTAGCCCCTCAGACCATGACCCCAGGCCCAGCTCAGTCCCTGTTCCCAGGCCCAGCCCTCAGGCCCTGTCCCCAGGCCCAGCTCAGTCCCTGTTCCCAGGCCCAGCCCTCAGCCCCTGTCCCCAGGCCCAGCCCTCAGCACCCAATCCCAGGCCCAGCTCAGTCCCTGTTCCCAGGCCCAGCCCTCAGCCCCCATTCCCAGGCCCGGCCCTCAGCCCCTGTCCCCAGGCCCAGCTCAGCCCCTGTCCCCAGGTCCAGCTCAGTCCCTGTTCCCAGGCCCAGCTCAGCCCCTGTCCCCAGGCCCAGCCCTCAGCCCCTGTCCCCAGGTGCAGCTCAGCCCCTGTCCCCAGGTGCAGCTCAGCCCCTGTCCCCAGGCCCAGCTCAGCCCCTGTCCCCAGACCCAGCTCAGCCCCTGTCACCAGGCCCAGCCCTCAGCCCCCATTCCCAGGCCCGGCCCTCAGCCCCTGTCCCCAGGCCCAGCTCAGCCCCCGTTCCCAGGCTCAGCTCAGCCCCCGTTCCCAGGCCCAGCTCAGCCCCTGTCTCCAGGCCCAGCGCAGCCCCTGTCCCCCAGACCAGCGCAGCCCCTGTCCCCAGGCCCAGCCCTCAGCCCCTGTCCCCAGGCCCAGCTCAGCCCCTGTCCCCAAGTCCAGCCCTCAACTCCCATTCCCAGGCCCAGCCCTCAGCCCCTGTCCCCAGGCCCAGCTCTCAGCCCCTGTCCCCAGGTCCAGCCCTCAGCCCCCATTCCCAGGCCCAGCTCAGCCCCTGTTCCCAGGCCCAGCTCTCAGCCCCTGTCCCCAGGTCCAGCTCTCAGCCCCCGTTCCCAGGCCCAGCTCAGGCCCTGTCCCCAGGCCCAGCTCAGCCCCTGTTCCCAGGCACAGCTCAGCCCCTGTCCCCAGGCCCAGCTCAGCCCCTGTCCCCAGGCCCAGCTCAGCCCCTGTCCCCAGGCCCAGCTCAGCCCCTGTCCCCAGGCCCAGCTCAGCCCCGTCCCCAGGCCCAGCTCAGCCCCCGTTCCCAGGCCCAGCTCAGACCCTGTTCCCAGGCCCAGCTCAGCCCGTGTCCCCAGGCCCAGCCCAGCCCGTGTCCCCAGGCCCAGCTCAGCCCCTGTCCCCAGGCCCAGCTCAGCCCCTGTCCCCAGGCCCAGCTCAACACCTGTCCCCAGGCCCAGCTCAGCCCCCGTTCACAGGCCCAGCCCTCAGCCCCCGTTCCCAGGCCCAGCTCAGCCCACGTTCCCAGGCCGAGCTCAGCCCCCGTTCCCAGGCCCAGCCCGCAGCCCCTGTCCCCAGGCCCCGCTCAGCCCCCGTTCCCAGGCCCAGCTCAGACCCTGTTCCCAGGCCCAGCTCAGCCCGTGTCCCCAGGCCCAGCTCAGCCCGTGTCCCCAGGCCCAGCTCAGCCCCTGTCCCCAGGACCAGCTCAGCCCCTGTCCCCAGGCCCAGCTCAACACCTGTCCCCAGGTCCAGCTCAGCCCCCGTTCACAGGCCCAGCCCTCAGCCCCCGTTCCCAGGCCCAGCTCAGCCCACGTTCCCAGGCCGAGCTCAGCCCCCGTTCCCAGGCCCAGCCCGCAGCCCCTGTCCCCAGGCCCCGCTCAGCCCCCGTTCCCAGGCCCAGCTCAGCCCCTGTCCCCAGGCCCAGCTCAGCCCCTGACCCCAGGTCCAGCTCAGCCCCTGTCCCCAGGCCCAGCCCTCAGCCCCTGTCCCCAGGCCCAGCTCAGCCCCTGTTCCCAGGCCCAGCTCAGTCCCTGTCCCCAGGTCCAGCTCAGCCCCTGTCCGCAGGCCCAGCTCAGCCCCTGTCTGCAGGCCCAGCTCAGCCTCTGTTCACAGGCCCAGCTCAGCCCCTGTCCCCAGGCCCAGCTCAGCCGCCATTCCCAGGCCCAGCTCAGCCCCTGACCCCAGGCCCAGCCCTCAGCCCCTGTCCCCAGGTCCAGCTCAGCCCCTGTTCCCAGGCCCAGCTCAGTCCCTGTCCCCAGGTCCTGCTCAGCCCCTGTCCGCAGGCCCAGCTCAGCCCCTGTCCGCAGGCCCAGCTCAGCCCCTGTTCCCAGGCCCAGCTCAGCCCCTGTCCCCAGGCCCAGCTCAGCCCCCATTCCCAGGCCCAGCACAGCCCCTGTCCACAGGCCCAGCCCTCAGCCCCTGTCCCCAGGCCCAGCTCTGCCCCCATTCCCAGGCCCAGCTCAGCCCCTGTCCCCAGGCCAAGCTCAGCCCCTGTCCCCAGGCCCAGATCAGCCCCTGTCCCCAGGTCCAGCTCAGCCCCTGTCCCCAGGCCCAGCCCTCAGCCCCTGTCCCCAGGCCCAGCACTCAGCCCCTGTCCCTAAGCCCAGCTCAGCCCCTGTCCCCAGGCCCAGCTCAGCCCCTGTCCCCAGGCCCAGCTCAGCCCCTGTCCCCAGGTGCAGCTCAGCCCCTGTCCCCAGGCCCAGCTCAGCCCCTGTCCCCAGGCCCAGCTCAGCCCCTGTCCCCAGGCCCGGCTCAGTCGCTGTCCCCAGGCCCAGCTCAGTCCCTGTTCCCAGGCCCAGCTCAGCCCCTGTCCACAGGCCCAGCTCAGCCCCTGTCCCCAGGCCTAGCCCCTCAGACCATGACCCCAGGCCCAGCTCAGTCCCTGTTCCCAGGCCCAGCCCTCAGCCCCTGTCCCCAGGCCCAGCTCAGTCGCTGTTCCCAGGCCCAGCCCTCAGCCCCTGTCCCCAGGCCCAGCCCTCAGCACCCAATCCCAGGCCCGGCCCTCAGCCCCTGTCCCCAGGCCCAGCTCAGCCCCTGTCCCCAGGCCCAGCTCAGCCCCTGTCCCCAGGTCCAGCTCAGTCCCTGTTCCCAGGCCCAGCTCAGCCCCTGTCCCCAGGCCCAGCCCTCAGCAACTGTCCCCAGGTGCAGCTCAGCCCCTGTCCCCAGGTGCAGCTCAGCCCCTGTCCCCAGACCCAGCTCAGCCCCTGTCACCAGGCCCAGCTCAGCTGCTGTCCCCAGGCCCAGCTCAGCCCCCGTTCCCAGGCTCAGCTCAGCCCCCGTTCCCAGGCCCAGCTCAGCCCCTGTCCCCAGGTCCAGCTCAGCCCCTGTCCCCAACCGAGCTCAGCCCCTGTCTCCAGGCCCAGCGCAGCCCCTGTCCTCCAGACCAGCGCAGCCCCTGTCCCCAGGCCCAGCCCTCAGCCCCTGTCCCCAGGCCTAGCCCTCAGCCCCTGTCCCCAGACCCAGCCCTCAGAACCTGTTCCCAGGCCCAGCTCAGCCCCTGTTCCCAGGCCCAGCTCAGCCCCTGTCCCCAGGCCCAGCTCAGCCCCTGTCCCCAGGCCCAGCTCAGACCCTGTCCCCAGGCCCAGCTCAGCCCCTGTCCCCAGGCCCGGCTCAGTCGCTGTCCCCAGGCCCAGCTCAGTCCCTGTTCCCAGGCCCAGCTCAGCCCCTGTCCACAGGCCCAGCTCAGCCCCTGTCCCCAGGACCAGCCCTCAGCCCCTATACACAGGCCCAGCCCTCAGCCCTCAGCCCCTGTCCCCAGGCCTAGCCCTCAGACCATGACCCCAGGCCCAGCTCAGTCCCTGTTCCCAGGCCCAGCCCTCAGCCCCTGTCCCCAGGCCCAGCCCTCAGCCCCCATTCCCAACCCCGGCCCTCAGCCCCTGTCCCCAGGCCCAGCTCAGCCCCTGTCCCCAGGCCCAGCTCAGCCCCCATTCCCAGGCCCAGCCCTCAGACCCTGTTCCCAGGCCCAGCTCAGACCCTGTCCCCAGGCCCATCTCAGTCCCTGTTCCCAGGCCCAGCCCTCAGCCCCTGTCCCCAGGCCCAGCCCTCAGCCCCTGTCCCCAGGCCCAGCTCAGCCCCTGTCCCCAGGTCCAGCTCAGTCCCTGTCCGCAGGAACAGCTCAGCCCCTGTCCCCAGGCCCAGCTCAGCCCCTGTCCCCAGGCACAGCTCAGCCCCTGTCCCCAGGCCCAGCTCAGCCCCTGTCCCCAGGTCCAGCTCAGCCCCTGTCCGCAGGCCCAGCTCAGCCTCTGTTCCCAGGCCCAGCTCAGCCCCTGTCCCCAGGCCCAGCTCAGCCGCCATTCCCAGGCCCAGCTCAGCCCCTGTCCCCAGGCCCAGCCCTCAGCCCCTGTCCCCAGGCCCAGCTCAGCCCCCATTCCCAGGCCCAGCTCAGCCCCTGTCCCCAGGCCCAGCTCAGCCCCTGTCCCCAGGCCCAGCTCAGCCCCTGTCCCCAGGTCCAGCTCAGCCCCTGTCCCCAGGCCCAGCCCTCAGCCCCTGTCCCCAGGCCCAGCACTCAGCCCCTGTCCCCAGGCCCAGCTCAGACCCTGTCCCTAGGCCCAGCTCAGCCCCTGTCCCCAGGCCCAGCTCAGCCCCTGTCCCCAGGCCCAGCTCAGCCCCTGTCCCCAGGTGCAGCTCAGACCCTGTCCCCAGGCCCAGCTCTGCCCCTGTCCCCAGGCTCAGCTCAGCCCCTGTCCCCAGGCCTGGCTCAGTCGCTGTCCCCAGGCCCAGCTCAGTCCCTGTTCCCAGGCCCAGCTCAGCCCCTGTCCACAGGCCCAGCTCAGCCCCTGTCCCCAGGCCCAGCCCTCAGTCCCTGTACACAGGCCCAGCCCTCAGCCCCTGTTCCCAGGCCTAGCCCCTCAGACCATGACCCCAGACCCAGCTCAGTCCCTGTTCCCAGGCCCAGCCCTCAGCCCCTGTCCCCAGGCCCAGCCCTCAGCCCCCATTCCCTGGCCCGGCCCTCAGCCCCAGTCCCCAGGCCCAGCTCAGCCCCTGTCCCCAGGCCCAGCTCAGCCCCTGTCCCCAGGTGCAGCTCAGCCCCTGTCCCCAGACCCAGCTCAGCCCCTGTCACCAGGCCCAGCCCTCAGCCACCATTCCCAGGCCTGGCCCTCAGCCACTGTCCCCAGGCCCAGCTCAGCTGCTGTCCCCAGGCCCAGCTCAGCCCCCGTTCCCAGGCTCAGCTCAGCCCCCGTTCCCAGGCCCAGCTCAGCCCCTGTCCCCAGGTCCAGCTCAGCCCCTGTCCCCAACCCAGCTCAGCCCCTGTCTCCAGGCCCAGCGCAGCCCCTGTCCTCCAGACCAGCGCAGCCCCTGTCCCCAGGCCCAGCCCTCAGCCCCTGTCCCCAGGCCCAGCCCTCAGCCCCTGTCCCCAGGCCTAGCCCTCAGCCCCTGTCCCCAGACCCAGCCCTCAGACCCTGTTCCCAGGCCCAGCTCAGCCCCTGTTCCCAGGCCCAGCTCAGCCCCTGTCCCCAGGCCCAGCTCAGCCCCTGTCCCCAGGCCCAGCTCAGCCCCCGTTCCCAGGCTCAGCTCAGCCCCCGTTCCCAGGCCCAGCTCAGCCCCTGTCCCCAGGTCCAGCTCAGCCCCTGTCCCCAACCCAGCTCAGCCCCTGTCTCCAGGCCCAGCGCAGCCCCTGTCCCCAGGCCCAGCCCTCAGCCCCTGTCCCCAGACCCAGCTCAGCACCTGTCCCCAGGTCCAGCCCTCAACCCCCATTCCCAGGCCCAGCCCTCAGCCCCTGTCCCCAGGCCCAGATCTCAGCCCCTGTCCCCAGGTCCAGCCCTCAGCCCCCATTCCCAGGCCCAGCTCAGCCCCTGTTCCCAGGCCCAGCTCTCAGCCCCTGTCCCCAGGTCCAGCTCTCAGCCCCTGTCTCCAGGCCCAGCTCAGCCCCTGTCCCCAGGCCCAGCTCAGCCCCTGTTCCCAGGCCCAGCTCAGCCCCTGTTCCCAGGCCCAGCTCAGCCCCTGTTCCCAGGCCCAGCTCAGCCCCTGTCCGCAGGCCCAGCTCAACCCCTGTCCCCAGGTCCAGCTCAGCTCGTGTCCCCAGGCCCAGCTCAGCCCCTGTCCCCAGGCCCAGCTCAGCCCATGTCCCCAGGCCCAGCTCAGCCCGTGTCCCCAGGCCCAGCTCAGCCCCTGTCCCCAGGACCAGCTCAGCCCCTGTCCCCAGGCCCAGCTCAGCCCCTGTCCCCAGGCCCAGCTCAACCCCTGTCCCCAGGTCCAGCTCAGCCCCCGTTCACAGGCCCAGCCCTCAGCCCCCGTTCCCAGGCCCAGCTCAGCCCACGTTCCCAGGCCGAGCTCAGCCCCTGTTCCCAGGCCCAGCCCGGAGCCCCTGTCCCCAGGCACCGCTCAGCCCCCGTTCCCAGGCCCAGCTCAGCCCCTGTCCCCAGGCCCAGCTCAGCCCCTGTCCCCAGGTCCAGCTCAGCCCCTGACCCCAGGCCCAGCCCTCAGCCCCTGTCCCCAGGTCCAGCTCAGCCCCTGTTCCCAGGCCCAGCTCAGTCCCTGTCCCCAGGTCCTGCTCAGCCCCTGTCCGCAGGCCCAGCTCAGCCCCTGTCCGCAGGCCCAGCTCAGCCCCTGTTCCCAGGCCCAGCTCAGCCCCTGTCCCCAGGCCCAGCTCAGCCCCCATTCCCAGGCCCAGCACAGCCCCTGTCCACAGGCCCAGCCCTCAGCCCCTGTCCCCAGGCCCAGCTCTGCCCCCATTCCCAGGCCCAGCTCAGCCCCTGTCCCCAGGCCAAGCTCAGCCCCTGTCCCCAGGCCCAGATCAGCCCCTGTCCCCAGGTCCAGCTCAGCCCCTGTCCCCAGGCCCAGCCCTCAGCCCCTGTCCCCAGGCCCAGCACTCAGCCCCTGTCCCTAAGCCCAGCTCAGCCCCTGTCCCCAGGCCCAGCTCAGCCCCTGTCCCCAGGCCCAGCTCAGCCCCTGTCCCCAGGTGCAGCTCAGCCCCTGTCCCCAGGCCCAGCTCAGCCCCTGTCCCCAGGCCCAGCTCAGCCCCTGTCCCCAGGCCCGGCTCAGTCGCTGTCCCCAGGCCCAGCTCAGTCCCTGTTCCCAGGCCCAGCTCAGCCCCTGTCCACAGGCCCAGCTCAGCCCCTGTCCCCAGGCCTAGCCCCTCAGACCATGACCCCAGGCCCAGCTCAGTCCCTGTTCCCAGGCCCAGCCCTCAGCCCCTGTCCCCAGGCCCAGCTCAGTCGCTGTTCCCAGGCCCAGCCCTCAGCCCCTGTCCCCAGGCCCAGCCCTCAGCACCCAATCCCAGGCCCGGCCCTCAGCCCCTGTCCCCAGGCCCAGCTCAGCCCCTGTCCCCAGGCCCAGCTCAGCCCCTGTCCCCAGGTCCAGCTCAGTCCCTGTTCCCAGGCCCAGCTCAGCCCCTGTCCCCAGGCCCAGCCCTCAGCAACTGTCCCCAGGTGCAGCTCAGCCCCTGTCCCCAGGTGCAGCTCAGCCCCTGTCCCCAGACCCAGCTCAGCCCCTGTCACCAGGCCCAGCTCAGCTGCTGTCCCCAGGCCCAGCTCAGCCCCCGTTCCCAGGCTCAGCTCAGCCCCCGTTCCCAGGCCCAGCTCAGCCCCTGTCCCCAGGTCCAGCTCAGCCCCTGTCCCCAACCGAGCTCAGCCCCTGTCTCCAGGCCCAGCGCAGCCCCTGTCCTCCAGACCAGCGCAGCCCCTGTCCCCAGGCCCAGCCCTCAGCCCCTGTCCCCAGGCCTAGCCCTCAGCCCCTGTCCCCAGACCCAGCCCTCAGAACCTGTTCCCAGGCCCAGCTCAGCCCCTGTTCCCAGGCCCAGCTCAGCCCCTGTCCCCAGGCCCAGCTCAGCCCCTGTCCCCAGGCCCAGCTCAGACCCTGTCCCCAGGCCCAGCTCAGCCCCTGTCCCCAGGCCCGGCTCAGTCGCTGTCCCCAGGCCCAGCTCAGTCCCTGTTCCCAGGCCCAGCTCAGCCCCTGTCCACAGGCCCAGCTCAGCCCCTGTCCCCAGGACCAGCCCTCAGCCCCTATACACAGGCCCAGCCCTCAGCCCTCAGCCCCTGTCCCCAGGCCTAGCCCTCAGACCATGACCCCAGGCCCAGCTCAGTCCCTGTTCCCAGGCCCAGCCCTCAGCCCCTGTCCCCAGGCCCAGCCCTCAGCCCCCATTCCCAACCCCGGCCCTCAGCCCCTGTCCCCAGGCCCAGCTCAGCCCCTGTCCCCAGGCCCAGCTCAGCCCCCATTCCCAGGCCCAGCCCTCAGACCCTGTTCCCAGGCCCAGCTCAGACCCTGTCCCCAGGCCCATCTCAGTCCCTGTTCCCAGGCCCAGCCCTCAGCCCCTGTCCCCAGGCCCAGCCCTCAGCCCCTGTCCCCAGGCCCAGCTCAGCCCCTGTCCCCAGGTCCAGCTCAGTCCCTGTCCGCAGGAACAGCTCAGCCCCTGTCCCCAGGCCCAGCTCAGCCCCTGTCCCCAGGCACAGCTCAGCCCCTGTCCCCAGGCCCAGCTCAGCCCCTGTCCCCAGGTCCAGCTCAGCCCCTGTCCGCAGGCCCAGCTCAGCCTCTGTTCCCAGGCCCAGCTCAGCCCCTGTCCCCAGGCCCAGCTCAGCCGCCATTCCCAGGCCCAGCTCAGCCCCTGTCCCCAGGCCCAGCCCTCAGCCCCTGTCCCCAGGCCCAGCTCAGCCCCCATTCCCAGGCCCAGCTCAGCCCCTGTCCCCAGGCCCAGCTCAGCCCCTGTCCCCAGGCCCAGCTCAGCCCCTGTCCCCAGGTCCAGCTCAGCCCCTGTCCCCAGGCCCAGCCCTCAGCCCCTGTCCCCAGGCCCAGCACTCAGCCCCTGTCCCCAGGCCCAGCTCAGACCCTGTCCCTAGGCCCAGCTCAGCCCCTGTCCCCAGGCCCAGCTCAGCCCCTGTCCCCAGGCCCAGCTCAGCCCCTGTCCCCAGGTGCAGCTCAGACCCTGTCCCCAGGCCCAGCTCTGCCCCTGTCCCCAGGCTCAGCTCAGCCCCTGTCCCCAGGCCTGGCTCAGTCGCTGTCCCCAGGCCCAGCTCAGTCCCTGTTCCCAGGCCCAGCTCAGCCCCTGTCCACAGGCCCAGCTCAGCCCCTGTCCCCAGGCCCAGCCCTCAGTCCCTGTACACAGGCCCAGCCCTCAGCCCCTGTTCCCAGGCCTAGCCCCTCAGACCATGACCCCAGACCCAGCTCAGTCCCTGTTCCCAGGCCCAGCCCTCAGCCCCTGTCCCCAGGCCCAGCCCTCAGCCCCCATTCCCTGGCCCGGCCCTCAGCCCCAGTCCCCAGGCCCAGCTCAGCCCCTGTCCCCAGGCCCAGCTCAGCCCCTGTCCCCAGGTGCAGCTCAGCCCCTGTCCCCAGACCCAGCTCAGCCCCTGTCACCAGGCCCAGCCCTCAGCCACCATTCCCAGGCCTGGCCCTCAGCCACTGTCCCCAGGCCCAGCTCAGCTGCTGTCCCCAGGCCCAGCTCAGCCCCCGTTCCCAGGCTCAGCTCAGCCCCCGTTCCCAGGCCCAGCTCAGCCCCTGTCCCCAGGTCCAGCTCAGCCCCTGTCCCCAACCCAGCTCAGCCCCTGTCTCCAGGCCCAGCGCAGCCCCTGTCCTCCAGACCAGCGCAGCCCCTGTCCCCAGGCCCAGCCCTCAGCCCCTGTCCCCAGGCCCAGCCCTCAGCCCCTGTCCCCAGGCCTAGCCCTCAGCCCCTGTCCCCAGACCCAGCCCTCAGACCCTGTTCCCAGGCCCAGCTCAGCCCCTGTTCCCAGGCCCAGCTCAGCCCCTGTCCCCAGGCCCAGCTCAGCCCCTGTCCCCAGGCCCAGCTCAGCCCCTGTCCCCAGGCCCAGCTCAGCCCCTGTCCCCAGGCCCGGCTCAGTCGCTGTCCCCAGGCCCAGCTCAGTCCCTGTTCCCAGGCCCAGCTCAGCCCCTGTCCACAGGCCCAGCTCAGCCCCTGTCCCCAGGACCAGCCCTCAGCCCCTATACACAGGCCCAGCCCTCAGCCCTCAGCCCCTGTCCCCAGGCCTAGCCCTCAGACCATGACCCCAGGCCCAGCTCAGTCCCTGTTCCCAGGCCCAGCCCTCAGCCCCTGTCCCCAGGCCCAGCCCTCAGCCCCCATTCCCAGGCCCGGCCCTCAGCCCCTGTCCCCAGGCCCAGCTCAGCCCCTGTCCCCAGGCCCAGCTCAGCCCCCATTCCCAGGCCCAGCCCTCAGACCCTGTTCCCAGGCCCAGCTCAGACCCTGTCCCCAGGCCCATCTCAGTCCCTGTTCCCAGGCCCAGCCCTCAGCCCCTGTCCCCAGGCCCAGCCCTCAGCCCCTGTCCCCAGGCCCAGCTCAGCCCCTGTCCCCAGGTCCAGCTCAGTCCCTGTCCGCAGGAACAGCTCAGCCCCTGTCCCCAGGCCCAGCTCAGCCCCTGTCCCCAGGCACAGCTCAGCCCCTGTCCCCAGGCCCAGCTCAGCCCCTGTCCCCAGGTCCAGCTCAGCCCCTGTCCGCAGGCCCAGCTCAGCCTCTGTTCCCAGGCCCAGCTCAGCCCCTGTCCCCAGGCCCAGCTCAGCCGCCATTCCCAGGCCCAGCTCAGCCCCTGTCCCCAGGCCCAGCCCTCAGCCCCTGTCCCCAGGACCAGCTCAGCCCCCATTCCCAGGTCCAGCTCAGCCCCTGTCCCCAGGCCCAGCTCAGCCCCTGTCCCCATGTCCAGCTCAGCCCCTGTCCCCAGGCCCAGCCCTCAGCCCCTGTCCCCAGGCCCAGCACTCAGCCCCTGTCCCCAGGCCCAGCTCAGCCCCTGTCCCTAGGCCCAGCTCAGCCCCTGTCCCCAGGCCCAGCTCAGCCCCTGTCCCCAGGCCCAGCTCAGCCCCTGTCCCCAGGTGCAGCTCAGACCCTGTCCCCAGGCCCAGCTCTGCCCCTGTCCCCAGGCCCAGCTCAGCCCCTGTCCCCAGGCCTGGCTCAGTCGCTGTCCCCAGGCCCAGCTCAGTCCCTGTTCCCAGGCCCAGCTCAGCCCCTGTCCACAGGCCCAGCTCAGCCCCTGTCCCCAGGCCCAGCCCTCAGTCCCTGTACACAGGCCCAGCCCTCAGCCCCTGTCCCCAGGCCTAGCCCCTCAGACCATGACCCCAGACCCAGCTCAGTCCCTGTTCCCAGGCCCAGCCCTCAGCCCCTGTCCCCAGGCCCAGCCCTCAGCCCCCATTCCCAGGCCCGGCCCTCAGCCCCAGTCCCCAGGCCCAGCTCAGCCCCTGTCCCCAGGCCCAGCTCAGCCCCTGTCCCCAGGTCCAGCTCAGTCCCTGTTCCCAGGCCCATCTCAGCCCCTGTCCCCAGGCCCAGCCCTCAGCCCCTGTTCCCAGGCCCAGCTCAGCCCCTGTCCCCAGGTGCAGCTCAGCCCCTGTCCCCAGACCCAGCTCAGCCCCTGTCACCAGGCCCAGCCCTCAGCCCCCATTCCCAGGCCCGGCCCTCAGCCCCTGTCCCCAGGCCCAGCTCAGCCCCTGTCCCCAACCCAGCTCAGCCCCTGTCTCCAGGCCCAGCGCAGCCCCTGTCCCCAGGCCCAGCCCTCAGCCCCTGTCCCCAGGCCCAGCTCAGCCCCTGTCCCCAGGTCCAGCCCTCAACCCCCATTCCCAGGCCCAGCCCTCAGCCCCTGTCCCCAGGCCCAGCTCTCAGCCCCTGTCCCCAGGTCCAGCCCTCAGCCCCCGTTCCCAGGCCCAGCTCAGCCCCTGTTCCCAGGCCCAGCTCTCAGCCCCTGTCCCCAGGTCCAGCTCTCAGCCCCTGTCTCCAGGCCCAGCTCAGCCCCTGTCCCCAGGCCCAGCTCAGCCCCTGTTCCCAGGCCCAGCTCAGCCCCTGTACCCAGGCCCAGCTCAACCCCTGTCCCCAGGTCCAGCTCAGCTCGTGTCCCCAGGCCCAGCTCAGTCCCTGTCCCCAGGCCCAGCTCAGCCCGTGTCCCCAGGACCAGCTCAGCCCGTGTCCCCAGGCCCAGCTCAGCCCCTGTCCCCAGGCCAAGCTCAGCCCCTGTCCCCAGGCCCAGCTCAGCCCCTGTCCCCAGGCCCAGCTCAACCCCTGTCCCCAGGTCCAGCTCAGCCCCCGTTCACAGGCCCAGCCCTCAGCCCCCGTTCCCAGGCCCAGCTCAGCCCACGTTCCCAGGCCGAGCTCAGCCCCCGTTCCCAGGCCCAGCCCGCAGCCCCTGTCCCCAGGCACCGCTCAGCCCCCGTTCCCAGGCCCAGCTCAGCCCCTGTCCCCAGGCCCAGCTCAGCCCCTGTCCCCAGGTCCAGCTCAGCCCCTGTCCCCAGGCCCAGCCCTCAGCCCCTGTCCCCACGCCCAGCTCAGCCCCTGTCCCCAGGCCCAGCTCAGCCCCAGTTCCCAGGCCCAGCTCAGCCCCTGTACCCAGGCCCAGCTCAACCCCTGTCCCCAGGTCCAGCTCAGCTCGTGTCCCCAGGCCCAGCTCAGCCCCTGTCCCCAGGCCCAGCTCAGCCCGTGTCCCCAGGACCAGCTCAGCCCGTGTCCCCAGGCCCAGCTCAGCCCCTGTCCCCAGGCCAAGCTCAGCCCCTGTCCCCAGGCCCAGCTCAGCCCCTGTCCCCAGGCCCAGCTCAACCCCTGTCCCCAGGTCCAGCTCAGCCCCCGTTCACAGGCCCAGCCCTCAGCCCCCGTTCCCAGGCCCAGCTCAGCCCACGTTCCCAGGCCGAGCTCAGCCCCCGTTCCCAGGCCCAGCCCGCAGCCCCTGTCCCCAGGCACCGCTCAGCCCCCGTTCCCAGGCCCAGCTCAGCCCCTGTCCCCAGGCCCAGCTCAGCCCCTGTCCCCAGGTCCAGCTCAGCCCCTGTCCCCAGGCCCAGCCCTCAGCCCCTGTCCCCACGCCCAGCTCAGCCCCTGTTCCCAGGCCCAGCTCAGTCCCTGTCCCCAGGTCCAGCTCAACCCCTGTCCCCAGGTCCAGCACAGTCCCTGTCCCCAGGCCCAGCTCAGTCCCTGTCCGCAGGCCCAGCTCAGCCCCTGTCCGCAGGCCCAGCTCAGCCCCTGTTCCCAGGCCCAGCTCAGCCCCTGTCCCCAGGCCCAGCTCAGCCCCCATTCCCAGGCCCAGCTCAGCCCCTGTCCACAGGCCCAGCCCTCAGCCCCTGTCCCCAGGCCCAGCTCAGCCCCCATTCCCAGGCCCAGCTCAGCCCCTGTCCCCAGGCCCAGCACTCAGCCCCTGTCCCCAGGCCCAGATCAGCCCCTGTCCCCAGGTCCAGCTCAGCCCCTGTCCCCAGGCCCAGCCCTCAGCCCCCGTCCCCAGGCCCAGCACACAGCCCCTGTCCCCAGGCCCAGCTCAGCCCCTGTCCCTAAGCCCAACTCAGCCCCTGTCCCCAGGCCCAGCTCAGCCCCTGTCCCCAGGCCCAGCGCAGCCCCTGTCCCCAGGCCCAGCCCTCAGCCCCTGTCCCCAGGCCTAGCCCTCAGCCCCTGTCCCCAGACCCAGCCCTCAGACCCTGTTCCCAGGCCCAGCTCAGCCCCTGTCCCCAGGCCCAGCTCAGCCCCTGTCCCCAGGCCCAGCTCAGCCCCTGTCCCCAGGCCCAGCTCAGCCCCTGTCCCCAGGCCCGGCTCAGTCGCTGTCCCCAGGCCCAGCTCAGTCCCTGTTCCCAGGCCCAGCTCAGCCCCTGTCCACAGGCCCAGCTCAGCCCCTGTCCCCAGGACCAGCCCTCAGCCCCTGTCCCCAGGCCTAGCCCTCAGACCATGACCCCAGGCCCAGCTCAGTCCCTGTTCCCAGGCCCAGCCCTCAGCCCCTGTCCCCAGGCCCAGCCCTCAGCCCCCATTCCCAGGCCCGGCCCTCAGCCCCTGTCCCCAGGCCCAGCTCAGCCCCTGTCCCCAGGCCCAGCTCAGCCCCCATTCCCAGGCCCAGCCCTCAGACCCTGTTCCCAGGCCCAGCTCAGCCCCTGTCCCCAGGCCCATCTCAGTCCCTGTTCCCAGGCCCAGCCCTCAGCCCCTGTCCCCAGGCCCAGCCCTCAGCCCCTGTCCCTAGGCCCAGCTCAGCCCCTGTCCCCAGGTCCAGCTCAGTCCCTGTCCGCAGGACCAGCTCAGCCCCTGTCCCCAGGCCCAGCTCAGCCCCTGTCCCCAGGCCCAGCTCAGCCCATGTCCCCAGGCCCAGCTCAGCCCCTGTCCCCAGGCCCGGCTCAGTCGCTGTCCCCAGGCCCAGCTCAGTCCCTGTTCCCAGGCCCAGATCAGCCCCTGTCCACAGGCCCAGCTCAGCCCCTGTCCCCAGGACCAGCCCTCAGCCCCTGTACACAGGCCCAGCCCTCAGCCCTCAGCCCCTGTCCCCAGGCCTAGCCCTCAGACCATGACCCCAGGCCCAGCTCAGTCCCTGTTCCCAGGCTCAGCCCTCAGCCCCTGTCCCCAGGCCAAGCCCTCAGCCCCCATTCCCAGGCCCGGCCCTCAGCCCCTGTCCCCAGGCCCAGCTCAGCCCCTGTCCCCAGGCCCAGCTCAGCCCCCATTCCCAGGCCCAGCCCTCAGACCCTGTTCCCAGGCCCAGCTCAGCCCCTGTCCCCAGGCCCATCTCAGACTCTGTTCCCAGGCCCAGCCCTCAGCCCCTGTCCCCAGGCCCAGCCCTCAGCCCCTGTCCCCAGGCCCAGCTCAGCCCCTGTCCCCAGGCCCAGCTCAGCCCCTGTCCCCAGGTCCAGCTCAGTCCCTGTCCGCAGGACCAGCTCAGCCCCTGTCCCCAGGCCCAGCTCAGCCCCAGTCTCCAGGCGCAGCGCTCAGCCCCTGTCCCCAGGTCCAGCTCAGCTCCTGTCCCCAACCCAGCTCAGCCCCTGTCTCCAGGCCCAGCGCAGCCCCTGTCCCCCAGACGAGCTCAGCCCCTGTCCCCAGGCCCAGCCCTCAGCCCCTGTCCCCAGGCCCAGCACTCAGACACTTTTCCCAGGCCCAGCTCAGCCCCTGTCCCCAGGCCCAGCTCAGCCCCTGTCCCCAGGCCCAGCTCAGCCCCTGTCCCCAGGCCCAGCTCAGCCCCTGTCTCCAGGCCCAGCGCAGCTCCTGTCCCCTGGCCCAGCTCAGCCCTTGTCCCCAGGCCCAGCTCAGCCCCTGTCCCCAGGCCCAGCTCAACCCCTGTCCCCAGGCCCAGCTCAGTCCCTGTCCCCAGGCCCAGCCCTCAGACCCTGTTCCCAGGTCCAGCTAAGCCCCTGTCTCCAGGCCCAGCTCAGCCCCTGTCCCCAGGCCCAGCTCAGCCCCTGTCCACAGGCCCAGCCCTCAGACCCTGTTCCCAGGCCCAGCTCAGCCCCTGTCTCCAGGCCCAGCTCAGCCCCTGTCCCCAGGCCCAGCTCAGCCCCTGTCCCCAGGCCCAGCTCAGCCCCTGTCGCAGACCCAGCTCAGCCCCTGTCCCCAGGCCCAGCTCTCAGCCCCTGTCCCCACGTCCAGCTCAGCCCCTGTCCCCAACCCAGCTCAGCCCCTGTCTCCAGGCCCAGCGCAGACCCTATCCCCCAGACCAGCGCAGCCCCTGTCCCCAGGCACAGCCCTCAGCCCCTGTCCCCAGGCCTAGCCCTCAGCCCCTGTCCCCAGGCCCAGCCCTCAGCCCCTGTCCCCAGGCCTAGCCCTCAGCCCCTGTCCCCAGACCCAGTCCTCAGACCCTGTTCCAAGGCCCAGCTCAGCCCCTGTTCCCAGGCCCAGCTCAGCCCCTGTCCCCAGGCCCAGCTCAGCCCCTGTCCCCAGGCCCAGCTCAGCCCCTGTCCCCAGGCCCAGATCAGCCCCTGTCCCCAGGCCCGGCTCAGTCGCTGTCCCCAGGCCCAGCTCAGTCCCTGTTCCCAGGCCCAGCTCAGCCCCTGTCCACAGGCCCAGCCCTCAGCCCCTGTACACAGGCCCAGCCCTCAGCCCCTGCCCCAGGCCTAGCCCTCAGACCATGATCTCAGGCCCAGCTCAGTCCCTGTTCCCAGGCCCAGCCCTCAGCCCCTGTCCCCAGGCCCAGCCCTCAGCCCCCATTCCCAGGCCCGGCCCTCAGACTCTGTCCCCAGGCCCGGCCCTCAGCCCCTGTTCCCAGGCCCAGCTCAGCCCCTGTCCCCAGGCCCATCTCAGTCCCTGTTCCCAGGCCCAGCCCTCAGCCCCTTTCCCCAGGCCCAGCCCTCAGCCCCTGTCCCCAGGCCCAGCTCAGCCCCTGTCCCCAGGTCCAGCTCCGTCCCTGTCCGCAGGACCAGCTCAGCCCCTGTCCCCAGGCCCAGCTCAGCCCCTGTCCCCAGGCACAGCTCAGCCCCTGTCCCCAGGCCCAGCTCAGCCCCTGTCCCCAGGTCCAGCTCAGCCCCTGTCCGCAGGACCAGCTCAGCCCCTGTCCCCAGGCCCAGCTCAGCCCCTGTCTCCAGGCGCAGCGCTCAGCCCCTGTCCCCAGGCCCAGCCCTCAGTCCCTGTCCCCAGGCCTAGCCCTCAGCCCCTGTCCCCAGACCCAGCCCTCAGACCCTGTTCCAAGGCCCAGCTCAGCCCCTGTTCCCAGGCCCAGCTCAGCCCCTGTCCCCAGGCCCAGCTCAGCCCCTGTCCCCAGGCCCAGCTCAGCCCCTGTCCCCAGGCCCAGCTCAGCCTCTGTCCCCAGGCCCAGATCAGCCCCTGTCCCCAGGCCCGGCTCAGTCGCTGTCCCCAGGCCCAGCTCAGTCCCTGTTCCCAGGCCCAGCTCAGTCCCTGTCCACAGGCCCAGCCCTCAGCCCCTGTACACAGGCCCAGCCCTCAGCCCCTGTCCCCAGGCCTAGCCCTCAGACCATGACCTCAGGCCCAGCTCAGTCCCTGTTCCCAGGCCCAGCCCTCAGCCCCTGTCCCCAGGCCCAGCCCTCAGCCCCCATTCCCAGGCCCGGCCCTCAGCCCCTGTCCCCAGGCCCAGCTCAGCCCCTGTTCCCAGGCCCAGCTCAGCCCCTGTCCCCAGGCCCTATCTCAGCCCCTGTCTCCAGGCCCAGCGCAGCCCCTGTCCCCCAGACGAGCTCAGCCCCTGTCCCCAGGCCCAGCCCTCAGCCCCTGTCCCCAGGCCCAGCACTCAGACACTTTTCCCAGGCCCAGCTCAGCCCCTGTCCCCAGGCCCAGCTCAGCCCCTGTCTCCAGGCCCAGCGCAGCTCCTGTCCCCTGGCCCAGCTCAGCCCTTGTCCCCAGGCCCAGCTCAGCCCCTGTCCCCAGGCCCAGCTCAACCCCTGTCCCCAGGCCCAGCTCAGTCCCTGTCCCCAGGCCCAGCCCTCAGACCCTGTTCCCAGGTCCAGCTAAGCCCCTGTCTCCAGGCCCTGCTCAGCCCCTGTCCCCAGGCCCAGCTCAGCCCCTGTCCCCAACCCAGCTCATCCCCTGTCCCCAGGCCCAGCTCAGCCCCTGTCCCCAGGCCCAGCTCAGCCCCTGTCGCAGGCCCAGCTCAGCCCCTGTCCCCAGGCCCAGCTCAGCCCCTGTCCACAGGCCCAGCCCTCAGACCCTGTTCCCAGGTCCAGCTCAGCCCCTGTCTCCAGGCCCAGCTCAGCCCCTGTCCCCAGGCCCAGCTCAGTCCCTGTCCCCAGGCCCAGCTCAGCCCCTGTCGCAGGCCCAGCTCAGCCCCTGTCCCCAGGCCCAGCTCTCAGCCCCTGTCCCCAGGTCCAGCTCAGCCCCTGTCCCCAACCCAGCTCAGCCCCTGTCTCCAGGCCCAGCGCAGCCCCTGTCCCCCAGACCAGCGCAGCCCCTGTCCCCAGGCCCAGCCCTCAGCCCCTGTCCCCAGGCCTAGCCCTCAGCCCCTGCCCCCAGACCCAGCCCTCAGACCCTGTTCCCAGGCCCAGCTCAGCCCCTGTTCCCAGGCCCAGCTCAGCCCCTGTCCCCAGGCCCCGCTCAGCCCCAGTCCCCAGGCCTCGCTCAGCCCCTGTCTCCAGGCCCAGCGCAGCCCCTGTCTCCAGGCCCAGCGCAGCCCCTGTCCCCAGGCCCTGCTCAGCCCCCGTTCTCAGGCCCAGCTCAGTCCCTGTCCCCAGGCCCAGCTCAGCCCCTGTCCCCAGGCCCAGCTCAGTCCCTGTTCCCAGGCCCAGCCCTCATCCCCTGTCCCCAGGCCCAGCTCAGCCCCCGTTCCCAGGCCCAGCTCAGCCCCTGTCACAGGCCCAGCTCAGCCCCTGTCCCCAGGCCCCGCTCAGCCCCTGTCCCCAGGCCCAGCTCAGCCCCCGTCCCCAGGCCCAGCTCAAACCCTTTCCGCAGGACCAGCTCAGCCCCTGTCCCCAGGTCCAACTCTGTCCCTGTCCGCAGGCCCTGCTCAGCCCCTGTCCCCAGGTCCAGGTCAGTCCCTGTCCGCAGGCCCAGCTCAGCCCCTGTCCCCAGGTCCAGGTCAGTCCCTGTCCCCAGGCCCAGCACTCAGCCCCTGTCCCCAGGCCCAGCTCAGCCCCTGTCCCCAGGCCCAGCTCAGCCCCTGTCCCCAGGCCCAGCTCAGCCCCTGTCTCCAGGCCCAGCGCAGCTCCTGTCCCCTGGCCCAGCTCAGCCCTTGTCCCCAGGCCCAGCTCAGCCCCTGTCCCCAGGCCCAGCTCAACCCCTGTCCCCAGGCCCAGCTCAGTCCCTGTCCCCAGGCCCAGCCCTCAGACCCTGTTCCCAGGTCCAGCTAAGCCCCTGTCTCCAGGCCCTGCTCAGCCCCTGTCCCCAGGCCCAGCTCAGCCCCTGTCCCCAACCCAGCTCATCCCCTGTCCCCAGGCCCAGCTCAGCCCCTGTCCCCAGGCCCAGCTCAGCCCCTGTCGCAGGCCCAGCTCAGCCCCTGTCCCCAGGCCCAGCTCAGCCCCTGTCCACAGGCCCAGCCCTCAGACCCTGTTCCCAGGTCCAGCTCAGCCCCTGTCTCCAGGCCCAGCTCAGCCCCTGTCCCCAGGCCCAGCTCAGTCCCTGTCCCCAGGCCCAGCTCAGCCCCTGTCGCAGGCCCAGCTCAGCCCCTGTCCCCAGGCCCAGCTCTCAGCCCCTGTCCCCAGGTCCAGCTCAGCCCCTGTCCCCAACCCAGCTCAGCCCCTGTCTCCAGGCCCAGCGCAGCCCCTGTCCCCCAGACCAGCGCAGCCCCTGTCCCCAGGCCCAGCCCTCAGCCCCTGTCCCCAGGCCTAGCCCTCAGCCCCTGCCCCCAGACCCAGCCCTCAGACCCTGTTCCCAGGCCCAGCTCAGCCCCTGTTCCCAGGCCCAGCTCAGCCCCTGTCCCCAGGCCCCGCTCAGCCCCAGTCCCCAGGCCTCGCTCAGCCCCTGTCTCCAGGCCCAGCGCAGCCCCTGTCTCCAGGCCCAGCGCAGCCCCTGTCCCCAGGCCCAGCTCAGCCCCTGTCCCCAGGCCCAGCTCAGCCCCTGTCTCCAGGCCCAGCGCAGCTCCTGTCCCCTGGCCCAGCTCAGCCCTTGTCCCCAGGCCCAGCTCAGCCCCTGTCCCCAGGCCCAGCTCAACCCCTGTCCCCAGGCCCAGCTCAGTCCCTGTCCCCAGGCCCAGCCCTCAGACCCTGTTCCCAGGTCCAGCTAAGCCCCTGTCTCCAGGCCCTGCTCAGCCCCTGTCCCCAGGCCCAGCTCAGCCCCTGTCCCCAACCCAGCTCATCCCCTGTCCCCAGGCCCAGCTCAGCCCCTGTCCCCAGGCCCAGCTCAGCCCCTGTCGCAGGCCCAGCTCAGCCCCTGTCCCCAGGCCCAGCTCAGCCCCTGTCCACAGGCCCAGCCCTCAGACCCTGTTCCCAGGTCCAGCTCAGCCCCTGTCTCCAGGCCCAGCTCAGCCCCTGTCCCCAGGCCCAGCTCAGTCCCTGTCCCCAGGCCCTGCTCAGCCCCCGTTCTCAGGCCCAGCTCAGTCCCTGTCCCCAGGCCCAGCTCAGCCCCTGTCCCCAGGCCCAGCTCAGTCCCTGTTCCCAGGCCCAGCCCTCATCCCCTGTCCCCAGGCCCAGCTCAGCCCCCGTTCCCAGGCCCAGCTCAGCCCCTGTCACAGGCCCAGCTCAGCCCCTGTCCCCAGGCCCCGCTCAGCCCCTGTCCCCAGGCCCAGCTCAGCCCCCGTCCCCAGGCCCAGCTCAAACCCTTTCCGCAGGACCAGCTCAGCCCCTGTCCCCAGGTCCAACTCTGTCCCTGTCCGCAGGCCCTGCTCAGCCCCTGTCCCCAGGTCCAGGTCAGTCCCTGTCCGCAGGCCCAGCTCAGCCCCTGTCCCCAGGTCCAGGTCAGTCCCTGTCCCCAGGCCCAGCACTCAGCCCCTGTCCCCAGGCCCAGCTCAGCCCCTGTCCCCAGGCCCAGCTCAGCCCCTGTCCCCAGGCCCAGCTCAGCCCCTGTCTCCAGGCCCAGCGCAGCTCCTGTCCCCTGGCCCAGCTCAGCCCTTGTCCCCAGGCCCAGCTCAGCCCCTGTCCCCAGGCCCAGCTCAACCCCTGTCCCCAGGCCCAGCTCAGTCCCTGTCCCCAGGCCCAGCCCTCAGACCCTGTTCCCAGGTCCAGCTAAGCCCCTGTCTCCAGGCCCTGCTCAGCCCCTGTCCCCAGGCCCAGCTCAGCCCCTGTCCCCAACCCAGCTCATCCCCTGTCCCCAGGCCCAGCTCAGCCCCTGTCCCCAGGCCCAGCTCAGCCCCTGTCGCAGGCCCAGCTCAGCCCCTGTCCCCAGGCCCAGCTCAGCCCCTGTCCACAGGCCCAGCCCTCAGACCCTGTTCCCAGGTCCAGCTCAGCCCCTGTCTCCAGGCCCAGCTCAGCCCCTGTCCCCAGGCCCAGCTCAGTCCCTGTCCCCAGGCCCAGCTCAGCCCCTGTCGCAGGCCCAGCTCAGCCCCTGTCCCCAGGCCCAGCTCTCAGCCCCTGTCCCCAGGTCCAGCTCAGCCCCTGTCCCCAACCCAGCTCAGCCCCTGTCTCCAGGCCCAGCGCAGCCCCTGTCCCCCAGACCAGCGCAGCCCCTGTCCCCAGGCCCAGCCCTCAGCCCCTGTCCCCAGGCCTAGCCCTCAGCCCCTGCCCCCAGACCCAGCCCTCAGACCCTGTTCCCAGGCCCAGCTCAGCCCCTGTTCCCAGGCCCAGCTCAGCCCCTGTCCCCAGGCCCCGCTCAGCCCCAGTCCCCAGGCCTCGCTCAGCCCCTGTCTCCAGGCCCAGCGCAGCCCCTGTCTCCAGGCCCAGCGCAGCCCCTGTCCCCAGGCCCAGCTCAGCCCCTGTCCCCAGGCCCAGCTCAGCCCCTGTCTCCAGGCCCAGCGCAGCTCCTGTCCCCTGGCCCAGCTCAGCCCTTGTCCCCAGGCCCAGCTCAGCCCCTGTCCCCAGGCCCAGCTCAACCCCTGTCCCCAGGCCCAGCTCAGTCCCTGTCCCCAGGCCCAGCCCTCAGACCCTGTTCCCAGGTCCAGCTAAGCCCCTGTCTCCAGGCCCTGCTCAGCCCCTGTCCCCAGGCCCAGCTCAGCCCCTGTCCCCAACCCAGCTCATCCCCTGTCCCCAGGCCCAGCTCAGCCCCTGTCCCCAGGCCCAGCTCAGCCCCTGTCGCAGGCCCAGCTCAGCCCCTGTCCCCAGGCCCAGCTCAGCCCCTGTCCACAGGCCCAGCCCTCAGACCCTGTTCCCAGGTCCAGCTCAGCCCCTGTCTCCAGGCCCAGCTCAGCCCCTGTCCCCAGGCCCAGCTCAGTCCCTGTCCCCAGGCCCAGCTCAGCCCCTGTCGCAGGCCCAGCTCAGCCCCTGTCCCCAGGCCCAGCTCAGTCCCTGTTCCCAGGCCCAGCCCTCATCCCCTGTCCCCAGGCCCAGCTCAGCCCCCGTTCCCAGGCCCAGCTCAGCCCCTGTCACAGGCCCAGCTCAGCCCCTGTCCCCAGGCCCCGCTCAGCCCCTGTCCCCAGGCCCAGCTCAGCCCCCGTCCCCAGGCCCAGCTCAAACCCTTTCCGCAGGACCAGCTCAGCCCCTGTCCCCAGGTCCAACTCTGTCCCTGTCCGCAGGCCCAGCTCAGCCCCTGTCCCCAGGCCCAGCTCAGCCCCTGTCGCAGGCCCAGCTCAGCCCCTGTCCCCAGGCCCAGCTCAGCCCCTGTCCACAGGCCCAGCCCTCAGACCCTGTTCCCAGGTCCAGCTCAGCCCCTGTCTCCAGGCCCAGCTCAGCCCCTGTCCCCAGGCCCAGCTCAGTCCCTGTCCCCAGGCCCTGCTCAGCCCCCGTTCTCAGGCCCAGCTCAGTCCCTGTCCCCAGGCCCAGCTCAGCCCCTGTCCCCAGGCCCAGCTCAGTCCCTGTTCCCAGGCCCAGCCCTCATCCCCTGTCCCCAGGCCCAGCTCAGCCCCCGTTCCCAGGCCCAGCTCAGCCCCTGTCACAGGCCCAGCTCAGCCCCTGTCCCCAGGCCCCGCTCAGCCCCTGTCCCCAGGCCCAGCTCAGCCCCCGTCCCCAGGCCCAGCTCAAACCCTTTCCGCAGGACCAGCTCAGCCCCTGTCCCCAGGTCCAACTCTGTCCCTGTCCGCAGGCCCTGCTCAGCCCCTGTCCCCAGGTCCAGGTCAGTCCCTGTCC
>JANJGN010002162.1:60000-80000 GCA_026770705.1 Isurus oxyrinchus
ATTGACTCACACTCACACACAATCACACGCAAACACTCAGACACACACACTGACTCAAATACACACACTCAGACACACTCACATGCACACACTCAGACATACACACACACACACAAACACTGACTCACATATGTACACACACATGCACTGACTCACATAAACACTCACAGGAACGCACACACAGATACACACACACACACACACACACACACACACTGACTCACACACGCACATACAGGCACACACACACACACACACACATACACACACACACCCACTGACTCACACACACACACATTCACACACTCACTGACACACACAGATGCACTCACTCACTCATGCACTCACACACACATTCATATACTCATAAACCCACACTCACACACACACATTCACACACCTGCGCACTCACATACACATACACACAATGACACACGCACACACTCACACACTCACTCACACTCACACACATTCACACACGCTCTCATGCACACAAACACACACATACACCCACTCACACACACACATTCACACACACACACACTCAAATACACGCACATCAGCACACACAAATGTAATACATACACGCACACACACACATACACACTCTAACACATACACCCACACACATACTCTCATGCACACTCGCACATACTCGCACACCTAAACACACATTCACACAGACACACACATTCGCACTGACTCACACACACTCTCACACACAAACACACACACACATAGACTCAACACACAAACACACACAAAGTAACTCACACACGTTCATACAAAAATTCACACATGCACACACACTCACTGAGACACTGACACACACTCATTCACTCACATACATGCACACACTCAAACACACACACACACACACACACACACACACACAAAATAACAGACACACACTCACAGACTCACAAAAACACACACACCCACGCTCAGATACACAGGGACAAACACGACACACACATTCACACACAATCACAAACATACACTCAGACACACACACAGACACACACACACATACACACACATTCACTCACATACACACAGACACACACACACATACACACATACATTCACTCACATACACACAGACACGCACACACAGACACACATACATTCACTCACATACACACAGACACGCACACACAGACACACACACACATACACACACATTCACTCACATACACACAGACACGCACACACAGACACACACACACAGACACACACACACATACACACACATTCACTCACATACACACAGACACGCACACACACAAATGTTCACACACTCATTCACACACACAGACTCAGACATTCGCAACACACTCACTCACACACACACACATCCAGTAGCACTTACACGCATACACTCACAAACATATTCACACAACCACAAACACACTTGCACACAAATATTGACATTCACACACAGCCACTCACACACAACACAAACACACCTTTACACACTCTCACACACACAAATGCTCACGCACACATACACACAATCAACACACACAGGCTCACTCACACACAAAATTCACACACTGAAACACACACTGAAACACGCACGCACACACTCTCACACACACGCTTAATCACACACTCACACATATTCTCACATACTCACACACATGCATGCACACACATGCACTCACTCACACACACACTCACGCACGCACACATTCAAACACACATTCACACACACTGTCACACACAAAAATACACATGCTAACTCTCACACACATACATTCATACACATACACACACTCTCTCTCACAGACACTCTCACACGCACACAAACACAGGAACACACCCACATACACACACTCACACATTTAATCAGACTCACACAAACTCTCGCATACATTCTAACAAACTCTCACACACACACACTCAGAACACACATACACTAACGCACACTCACATGCACAAACATTCACAGACACATACATTCAAACACATATTCACACACACACACTTACATGCACACACACAACGCACGTAAACACACACACACACACACACAATCACACACCCACAAACACACACTCACAAACATTCACACAGACCCACACACACGCACTCACACATACAAACATGCACACATATGCCCACACACACATTCAAACACACATTCACACACACTCTCACACCCATTCACTCACATGCACACTCACACACACACAAATACTCACACACACAAATGCAAACACAATCAAGCACAAACACACATGCACATGCGCAAGTATTCTCACACACGCACACTCATACACTCTCAAACACACACGCAAACACTCACATGCACACAGACATACATAGACACACTAACACACATACACATACACACGTATTCATACACTCACACACACACTCTCACACATAGTCATTTGCACAGACTCTCTCACACACAAATCCGCTCACACACACACACACACACACACACACACACACACACACACACACACACACACACACACACACACACACACACACACACACACACACACACACACACACACACACACACACACACACACACACACACACACACACACACACACACACACACACACACACACACACACCCTATCCTGAATCCAGCCAATTTCTCTTTCCAAACCCACAGTTCGAAAACGAGTGCATTGAGCCCCCGATAATGAAGAGCAAATTCCCAGGGGTATAGTGCAATGAGAACTTTGATACCACAAGAGACAGGAAACAAGTAGCCTGTAGCAGCACAGCATATTCCAGGAACTTCATTATCCTCTTCAAAATCGCACAATTTCCAAATTCTCAGGATAGGAGAGGGCTTCTAAATTCAGAGAAAAGAAAGAGCAAAGGTAAGTAAAAAACGCTGGATAGTGTCAGCATCGAGCTCTCCCAGGGCTGGTACAGCACGGGTTAGATACAGTGTAGAGCTCCCTCTACATTACCCTGACAGTGTGTCCCTCCCCCACTTTATACCCAGTGTCAGCATCGAGCGCTCCCAGGGCAGGTACAGCACGGGTTAGATACAGTGTAGATCTCCCTCTACATTACCCTGACAGTGTGTCTCCCCACTTTATACCCAGTGTCAGCATCGAGCGCTCCCAGGGCAGGTACAGCACGGGTTAGATACAGTGTAGAGCTCCCTCTACATTACCCAGACAGTGTGTCCCCCCCCCACTGTATACCCAGTGTCAGCATCGAGCGCTCCCAGGGCAGGTACAGCACGGGTTAGATACAGTGTAGAGCTCCCTCTACATTACCCTGACAGTGTGTCCCTCCCCCTGTTTATACCCAGTGTCAGCATCGAGCGCTCCCAGGGCAGGTACAGCACGGGTTAGATACAGTGTAGAGCTCCCTCTACATTACCCTGACAGTGTGTCCCCCCCACTTTATACCCAGTGTCAGCATCGAGCGCTCCCAGGGCAGGTACAGCACAGGTTAGATACAGTGTAGAGCTCCCTCTACATTACCCTGACAGTGTGTCCCTCCCACTTTATACCCAGTGTCAGCATCGAGCGCTCCCAGGGTAGGTACAGCACGGGTTAGATACAGTGTAGAGCTCCCTCTACATTACCCTGACAGTGTGTGTCCCTCCCACTTTATACCCAGTGTCAGCATCGAGCGCTCGCAGGGCAGGTACAGCATGGGTTAGATACAGTGTAGATCTCCCTTTACATTACCCTGACAGTGTGTCCCTCCCCCCACTTTATACCCAGTGTCAGCATCGAGCGCTCCCAGGGCTGGTACAGCACGGGTTAGATACAGTGTAGAGCTCCCTCTACATTACCCTGACAGTGTGTCCACCCCTCTTTATACCCAGTGTCAGCATCGAGCGCTCCCAGGGCAGGTACAGCACGGGTTAGATACAGTGTAGATCTCCCTCTACATTACCCTGACAGTGTGTCCCTCACCACTTTATACCCAGTGTCAGCATCGAGCGCTCCCAGGGCAGGTACAGCACGGGTTAGATGCAGTGTAGAGCTCCCTCTACATTACCCTGACAGTGTGTCCCTCCCACTTTATACCCAGTGTCAGCATCGAGCGCTCCCAGGGCAGGTACAGCACGGGTTAGATACAGTGTAGAGCTCCCTCTACATTACCCTGACAGTGTGTGTCCCTCCCCGCACTTTATACCCAGTGTCAGCATCAAGCGCTCCCAGGGCAGGTACAGCACGGGTTAGATACAGTGTAGAGCTCCCTCTACATTACCCTGACAGTGTGTCCCTCCCACTTTATACCCAGTGTCAGCATCGAGCGCTCCTAGGGCAGGTACAGCACGGGTTAGATACAGTGTAGAGCTCCCTCTACATTACCCTGACAGTGTGTGTCCCTCCCCCCACTTTATACCCAGTGTCAGCATCGAGCGCTCCCAGGGCAGGTACAGCACGGGTTAGATACAGTGTAGAGCTCCCTCTACATTACCCTGAGAGTGTGTCCCTCCCACTTTATACCCAGTGTCAGCATCGAGCGCTCCCAGGGCAGGTACAGCAGTGTTGTTAGAGAGGGAGTCCCAGGATTTTGACCCAACGACAGTGAAGGAACAGCCGATATATTTCCAAGTCAGGATGGTGAGTGACTTGGAGGGGTACTTGCAGATGCATAATGTATAATGTGGATAAATGTGAGGTTATCCATTCTGGTAGCAAAAACAGGAAGGCAGATTATTATCTGAATGGCTATAAATTGAGAGAGGGGAATGTACGAGATCTGGGTGTCCTTGTACACCAGCCGCTGAAGGTAAGTATGCAGGTGCAGCAGGCGGTAAAGAAGGTAAATGGTATGTTGGCCTTCATAGCAAGAAGATTCGAGTACAGGAGCAGGGACGTCTTGCTGCAATTGTACAGGGCCTTTGTGAGACCACACCTGGAATATTGTGTGCAGTTTTGGTCTCCTTATCTGAGGAAGGATGTACTTGCTATAGAGGGAGAGCAGCGAAGGTTTACCAGACTGATTCCTGGGACGGTGGGACTGACATATGAGGAGAGATGGAGTCGGTTAGGATTATATTCACTGGAGTTCAGAAGAATGAGGGGGGATCTCATAGAAACCTATAAAATTCTAACAGGACGGGACAGGGTAGATGCAGGAAGGATGTTCCCGATGGTGGGGGGGAGTCCAGACCCAGGGGTCACAGTCTGACGATACGGGGTAGACCATTTAGGACTGAGATGAGGAGAAATGTCTTCACCCAGAGAGCGGTGAGCCTGTGGAATTCACTACCACAGAAAGTAGTTGAGGCCAAAACATTGTATGTTTTCAAGAAGGGGTTAGATATAGCTCTTGGGGTGAAAGGGATCAGAGGGTATGGGGAGAAAGCGGGAGCAGGGTGTTGAGTTGGATGATTAGCCACCAGCATGATGAATGGAGGAGCAGGATCGAGGGGCTGAATGGCCTCCTCCTGCTCTTATTTTCTATTTTTCTATGTGGTGGTGTTCCCCATGTGTCTGCTGCCCTCGTCCTTCTAGATGGTAGAGGTGGTGGGTTTGGAAGGTGCTGTCGAAGGAGCCTTGGTGAGTTGCTGCAGTGCATCTTGTAGATGGTACACACGCTGCTGCTACTGTGTGTCGGTGGTGGAGGGAGTGAATGTTTGTGGATGGGGGGCCGATCGAGCGGGGCTGCTTTGTCCTGGATGGTGTCGAGCTTCTCGAGTGTTGTGGGAGCTGCAACTCATCCAGGCAAGTGGGGAGTATCCCATCACACTCCTGACTTGTGCCTTGTAGATGGTGGACAGGCTTTGGGGAGTCAGGAGGTGAGTTACTCTCTGTAGGATTCCCAGCCTCTGACCTGCTCTTGTAGCCACAGTATTTATATGGCTGGTGCAGTTCAGTTTCTGGTCAATGGTAAAACCCCCAGGATGTTGATAGTGGGGGATTCAGTGATGGTGATGCCATTGAATGTCAAGGGGGCGATGGTTAGATTCTCTCTTGTTGGAGATGGTCATTGCCTGGCACTTGTGTGGTGTGAATGTTACTTGCCACTTGTCAGCCCCGAGCCTGGATATTGTCCAGGTCTTGCTGCATTTGGACATGGACTGACTTCAGTACCTGAGGGGTTGCGAATGGTGCTGAACATTGTGCAACCATCAGCGAACACCCCCACTTCTGACCTTATGATGGAAGGAAGGTCATTGATGAAGCAGCTGAAGGTGGTTGGGCCGAGGACACTACCCTGAGGAACTCCTGCAGTGATGTCCGGGAGCTGAGATGACTGACCTCCAACAACCACAACCATCTTCCTTTGTGCTCGGTATGACTCCAACCAGTGGAGAGTTTTCCCTCTGATTCCCATTGACTCCAGTTTTGCTGGGGCTCCTTGATGCCACACTCGGTCAAATGCTGCCTTGGTGTCAAGGGCAGTCACTCTCACCTCACCTCGGGAGTTCAGCTCTTTTGTCCATGTTTGAACCAAGGCTGTAATGAGGTCAGGAGCTGAGTGACCCTGGCAGAACCCAAACTGGGCATCAGTGAGCAGGTTATTGCTAAGTAAGTGCTGCTTGATAGCACTGTTGATGGCCCCGTCCATTACGTTACTGATGACGGAGAGTAGACTGATGGGGCGGGTAAGTGACCGGGTTGGATTTGTCCTGCTTTTTGTGTACAGGACACACCTGGGCAATTTTCCACATAGCCGGGTAGATGCCAGTGTTGGAGCTGTACTGGAACAGATTGGCTAGGGGCACGGCAAGTTCTGGAGCACAAGTCTTCAGTACTATTGCTGGAATATCGTCAGGGCCCATAGCCTTTTCATTATACAGTGCCTTCAGCCGTTTCTTGATATCACGTGGGGGTGAAGTGAATTGGCTGGAGACTGGCATCTGTGATGCTGGGGACGTCCGGAGGAGGCTGAGATGGATCATCCACTCGACACTTCTGGTTGAAGATTGTAGCGAATACTTCAGCCTTATCTTTAGCACTGATGTGCTGGGCTCCTCCATCATTGAGGATGGGGATATTTGTGGAGCCTCCTCCTCCAGTGAGTTGTTTAATTGTCCCCCACCGTTCACGACTGGATGTGGCAGGACTGCAGAGCTTAGACCTGATCCGTTGGTTGTGGGATCGCTTAGCTCTGTCTATCACTTGCTGCTGATGCTGTTTGACACACAAGTATTCCTGTGTTATAGCTTCACCAGGCTGACACCTCATTGTTAGGTGTGCCTGGTGCTGCTCCTGGAACGTCCTCCTGCACTCTTCACTGAACCAGGGTTGACCCCCTGTCTTGGTGGTGATGGTAGAGTGGGGGATAAGCCGGGTTATGAGGTTACAGATTGTGTTCGAGTACAATTCTGCTGCTGCTGATGGCCCTCAGCCCCTCATGGATGCCCAGTCTGGAGTTACCAGATCTACGTGAAACCTACCCCATTTAGCACTGTGGCGGTGTCACACAACACGATGGAGGGTGTCCTCAATGTGAAGGTGGGACTGCGTCTCCACAGTGACTGTGTGAGGTGGTCACTCCGACTGATACTGTCATGGACAGACGCATCTGTGACAGGCAGGTCAGTGAGGGTGAGGGTCAAGTATGTTTCTCCCTCTTGTTGGTTCCCTCACCAGCTGCCGCAGACCCAGTCTGGCAGAAACAAAAGCAGAAAAGCGCTGGAACAGCTCAGCATCTGCGGACAGGGAAGCGGGTTAACGTTTGAGTCCAGTGTGATTCTTCTTCGGAACCGAAGGGAGGTAGAAACGCGGTGCGCCTCCTGCTGTTGAGCAGCTGGAGCAACAGAGAGAAGGTCAGAGATAGGTCAGGGAGTGAGCAAAGGCAAGGGGGGTGGTCCGTGATAGTGTTAAAGACTCACAGCGTTGATCCCGGGTGGGTGTTAATGGCAGAATTAGTGGATGGCGCGGTCTGAAAGCAAAAACGTAATGCCAACTGGCCCTTGGCTGAAGGAAATGAGCGGTCTGAAACCGTTGGACTCAACGCTGAGCCCGGAAGGCGGTAAAGTGCTTCATCGGACGATGAGGTGCTGTTCCTCCAGCTTAGTAGGGCTTCGCTGGAACGTTGACAGAAATGTGAGAGCGAGAGGGTGAATTGCAGTGGCGAGCAAGCGGACGGTCTGGGTCCTGCCCGCAGAACGAGCGAAGGTGCTCCACAGAGCGGTCACCCAGTCTGCGTTTGGCCTGTCCAAGGTTGGGAAAAGCATTGCGAGCAGCGAGTACATTAGACCCCATTGACAAAGTACAGATAAACCGCAGTTTCAGCCGGAAGGAGCGTTTGGAGGCCTTGAGCAGTGAGGAGGTTAAAGGGGTAGGTGTTCCACCTCCTGCGGTTGCATGGGAAGGTGCTGTGAGATGTTGGGGGTGATGAGTGAGTGGACCAGGGTGTTCCGAGAGGGAACAAACCTTTCTGAATGCTGAGAGGGGAAGGGAAGATGTGTTTGGTGGTGGCGTCACGCTGGAGTTGGCGGAAATGGCGGAGGATGATCCTTTGACTATGAAGGCTGATGGGGTGGGAAGGGAGGAGGAGGGGGAGCCTATCGTGGTGCTGGGAAGGACAACATGGCAGATAGGCCCTTCAAGACTCAGCCAGCTCGGTCAGCAGCGGTGCGACCGAGCCGCTCTTGGTGATGGACACTGAAGTCCTCCCCACCCAGAGTACATCCTGCGCCCTCACCACCCTCAGTGCATCCTCCACATGGAGGGGGCACTGATCCATCAGCTGAGGGAGGGTGGGACGTGGTCACCAGCAGGAGGTTACCTTGCCCATGTTTGACCTGATGCCGCCAGACTTCACGGGGTCGGGGGGTCGATGTTGGGGACTCCCAGGGTAACGTCCCTCCCGACTGTATCCCGCTGTGTCCCGCCACCTCTGCTGGGCGTGTCCCGCCGGTGGGACAGGACACACCCAGGGGTGGTGACGGTGGAGTCCGGGACGTTATCTGTAAGGTCCGATTCCCTGAGGGGGTGACTATGTCAGGCTTGACTAGTCGGTGAGACGGCCCTCCCCATTTCGGCACCAGCCCCCAGACGTCAGTAAGGAGGGTGGTCTGCCGGGTCGACAGGGCTGAGAATGCCGTTGTTGTATCTGGTGCCTCGGTCGATGCCGGGTGGTCCTTTTAGGCCGTTCTTTCACGTTTTGGTACGATTGAGTGTCCTGCTAGGACATTTAAGAGCCAACCACATTACTGAGGAAACGTAGGCCGGGCCAGGTGAAGCAGATCTCCCTCCCTAAAGGGGCACTCGAGAACCAGATGGGGATTATACGACAATCGACAGTGGCCTCTTGGTCACCGTGGACTGAGACCAGCTTTATTAATTCCACATTTTATTAACTGAAGTCAAATTCCACCGGCTACCGGAGTGGGACTTGAACCCGTGTCCCCCAGAGCATTACAGACTGGGCGTCTGGATGGCTAGACCAGTGACACACCCAGTCGACCAGCGTAGCTTAAAAAAAACATTACTGCCAACCGGAACGATACCAGGACTACGAGGGTTAACTTACGAGGGGAGGTTGACACAAGCTCGGAGAGGTTGACACCACCTCGGAGAGTGTCCCCTGGAATTTAGGAGATCCAGGGGTGATTGGATCCACGTTTTCCAGATGTTAGGGGGAACAGGTAGGGTCGATGGAGAGAGACTGTTCCCCCCGGTTGGTGAGTCGAGGACTGGGGAGGGGGTGGGGGGTGGGGGTGGGGGGGGGGGTCGAGGGAGGTGGGGACAGGCTCTGAAAATCCGAGCCGGACCTCTCCGGAGTGAAATTAGGAAACACGTCTCCACACAAAGGGAGGCGGAGGTTTGGAACTCTCTCTCCCCCGCAAACGGCAATCGATGCCGGATCAACTGTTCGTTTTACATCCCAGATCGATGGGTTTTTGTTATCCGGAGGTGTTAAGGGATATGGGACGGAAGAGGGGATGTGGAGTTAGGTCACAGGTCAGACACGGTCTCACTGAATAGCGGGGCAGGCTCGAGGGCCTGAATAGGCCTCTTCCTGTCCCTGTGTAACAGGCTCGAGGGCCTGAATAGGCCTCTTCCTGTTCTCTGTGTAACAGGCTCGAGGGCCTGAATAGGCCTCTTCCTGTTCTCTGTGTAACAGGCTCGAGGGCCTGAATAGGCCTCTTCCTGTCCCTGTGTAACAGGCTCGAGGGGCTGAATGGGGCCTCCTCCTGGTCCTGTGTAACAGGCTCGAGGAGGAGGGGGGCTGAATGGGGTCTCCTCCTGTTCCTGTGTAACAGGCTCGAGGGCCTGAATAGGCCTCTTCCTGTTCCTGTGTAACAGGCTCGAGGGCCTGAATAGGCCTCTTCCTGTCCCTGTGTAACAGGCTCGAGGAGGTGGGGGGGCTGAATGGGGCCTCCTCCTGTCCCTGTGTAACAGGCTCGAGGAGGGGGGGCTGAATGGGGCCTCCTCCTGTCCCTGTGTAACAGGCTCGAGGAGGAGGGGGGCTGAATGGGGCCTCCTCCTGTCCCTGTGTAACAGGCTCGAGGAGGAGGGGGCTGAATGGGGCCTCCTCCTGTTCCTGTGTAACAGGCTCGAGGAGGGGGGCTGAATGGGGCCTCCTCCTGTCCCTGTGTAACAGGCTCGAGGGGCTGAATGGGGCCTCCTCCTGTTCCTGTGTAACAGGCTCGAGGGGCTGAATGGGGCCTCCTCCTGTTCCTGTGTAACAGGCTCGAGGGGCTGAATGGGTCCTCCTCCTGTCCCTGTGTAACAGGCTCGAGGAGGGGGGGCTAAATGGGGCCTCCTCCTGTTCCTGTGTAACAGGCTCGAGGAGGGGGGGCTGAATGGGGCCTCCTCCTGTTCCTGTGTAACAGGCTCGAGGGGCTGAATGGGGCCTCCTCCTGTTCCTGTGTAACAGGCTCGAGGAGGGGGGGCTGAATGGGGCCTCCTCCTGTTCCTGTGTAACAGGCTCGAGGAGGGGGCTGAATGGGGCCTCCTCCTGTTCCTGTGTAACAGGCTCGAGGGGCTGAATGGGGCCTCCTCCTGTTCCTGTGTAACAGGCTCGAGGGGCTGAATGGGGCCTCCTCCTGTCCCTGTGTAACAGGCTCGAGGGGCTGAATGGGGCCTCCTCCTGTTCCTGTGTAACAGGCTCGAGGAGGGGGGGCTGAATGGGGCCTCCTCCTGTTCCTGTGTAACAGGCTCGAGGGGCTGAATGGGGCCTCCTCCTGTTCCTGTGTAACAGGCTCGAGGAGGGGGGGCTGAATGGGGCCTCCTCCTGTTCCTGTGTAACAGGCTCGAGGAGGGAGGGGGCTGAATGGGGCCTCCTCCTGTCCCTGTGTAACAGGCTCGAGGAGGGGGGGCTGAATGGGGCCTCCTCCTGTCCCTGTGCAACAGGCTCGAGGGGCTGAATGGGGCCTCCTCCTGTTCCTGTGTAACAGGCTCGAGGGGCTGAATGGGGCCTCCTCCTGTTCCTGTGTAACAGGCTCGAGGAGGGGGCTGAATGGAGCCTCCTCCTGTTCCTGTGTAACAGGCTCGAGGAGGGGGCTGAATGGGGCCTCCTCCTGTTCCTGTGTAACAGGCTCGAGGAGGGGGGCTGAATGGGGCCTCCTGCTGTTCCTGTGTAACAGGCTCGAGGAGGGGGCTGAATGGGGCCTCCTCCTGTTCCTGTGTAACAGGCTCGAGGAGGGGGGCTGAATGGGGCCTCCTCCTGTTCCTGTGTAACAGGCTCGAGGGGCTGAATGGGGCCTCCTCCTGTTCCTGTGTAACAGGCTCGAGGAGGGAGGCTGAATGGGGCCTCCTCCTGTTCCTGTGTAACAGGCTCGAGGAGGAGGGGGGCTGAATGGAGCCTCCTCCTGTCCCTGTGTAACAGGCTCGAGGGGCTGAATGGGGCCTCCTCCTGTTCCTGTGTAACAGGCTCGAGGAGGGGGCTGAATGGGGCCCTCCTCCTGTCCCTGTGTAACAGGCTCGAGGAGGCTGAATGGGGCCTCCTCCTGTTCCTGTGTAACAGGCTCGAGGGGCTGAATGGGGCCTCCTCCTGTCCCTGTGTAACAGGCTCGAGGAAGGGGGGGCTGAATGGGGCCTCCTCCTGTTCCTGTGTAACAGGCTCGAGGAGGGGGGCTGAATGGGGCCTCCTCCTGTCCCTGTGTAACAGGCTCGAGGAGGGGGGGCTGAATGGGGCCTCCTCCTGTTCCTGTGTAACAGGCTCGAGGAGGAGGGGGGCTGAATGGGGCCTCCTCCTGTTCCTGTGTAACAGGCTCGAGGAGGAGGGGGGCTGAATGGGGCCTCCTCCTGTCCCTGTGTAACAGGCTCGAGGGGCTGAATGGGGCCTCCTCCTGTCCCTGTGTAACAGGCTCGAGGGGCTGAATGGGGCCTCCTCCTGTCCCTGTGTAACAGGCTCGAGGAGGGGGGGGCTGAATGGGGCCTCCTCCTGTCCCTGTGTAACAGGCTCGAGGAGGAGGGGGGCTGAATGGGGCCTCCTCCTGTCCCTGTGTAACAGGCTCGAGGAGGAGGGGTGGCTGAATGGGGCCTCCTCCTGTTTGTTTCTGAGTCCCTGTGTCACTCTTTCTCTCTCTGTCTCTCTCTCTTTATTCCTCGCTTTCTCTCTCTCTCTCTCTCTCTCTCTATGTCGCTCGCTATCTGTCTGCCATTCTTCTGTCCCTTTCTGTCTCGCGTAGTCTTCAGAGTCTCCCTTAGCCTCTCGACCTATTCCTGTCACACTTTCTCCCTCTCCCTTCTCTCTCACTCTCTCTCTCTCTCTCTCTCTCTCTTCATTCCTGCTTCGTAGAGTTATACAGCGCAGAAACAGGCCCTTCGGCCCATCATGTCCGTGCTGGCCGCCAACCCCCTATCGATTCCAATCCCATTTGCCAGCCCTTGGCCCCTAGCCCTGGTGTCCTTTGGCGTTTCAAGTACTCATCTCAATGCTGCTTAGATGTAGTGAGGGGTTCCTGCTTCTACCACCCCCCTCAGGCACCCTCTGGGTGAAAAAAATCCCTCCTCAAACCAACCCCACCCCCCAAACCTCCTGCCTCTTACCTTAAATCTCCGTCCCCCTTGCTTATTGGCACCCTCCGTTAAGGGGGACATTTTTTCCTATCTGGCCTGTGTTCCCCCCACCCCACCACCCCCTCGGCCTTCTCTGCTGCAAAGGAAACAATCCCAGTCTCTCTTCACAGCCGCAACGCTGTGGTTTTCTGGCTTTACCTCCCTCTCCGTCACTCTTTATCTGTCCGCTACCCTTCCATCTGTCCCTCTCGATCCTGAGTTTCTCCTTCCATCTCTCTCTATTCCGGTCACTCTCTCTCTCTCTCATCTCTGTCTCTCTCTCTCTGTCTCTCTCTCTCTGTCTCTCTCTCTCGTCTCTCTCTGTCTCTCTCTGTCTTCTCTTATCATCTCTCTCTCTCTCGTCTCACTCTCTCTGTTTCTCTCTCTCTCTCTCTCTGTCTCTCTCTCTGTCTCTCTCTCTGTCTCTCTCTCTCTCTCTGTCTCTCTCTCTCTCTCTCTCTCTGTCTCTCTCTCTTCTGTCTCATCTGTCTCTCTCTGTCTCTCTCTCTGTCTCTCTCTCTCTCTCTCTGTCTCTCATCTCTCTCTCTCTCTCTCTGTCTCGTCTCTCGCTCTCTCTCTCTCTCTCTCTGTCGTCTCTCTCTCTCTCTCTCTCTCTCTGTCTCTCTCTCTCTCTCTCTCTCTCTCTCTCTCTCTGTCTCTCTCTCTGTTTCTCTCTCTCTCTCTCTCTCTCTCTCTCTCTCTCTCTCTGTCTCTCTCTCTGTCTCTCTCTCTCTGTCTCTCTCTCTGTCTCTCTCTCTCTCTCTCTGTCTCTCTGTCTCTCTCTCTTCTCGTCTCTCTAGTCTCTCAGTCTCTCTCTGTCTCTCTCTGTCTCTCTCTCTGTCTCTCATCCTCTGTCTCTCTCTCTGTCTCTCTCTCTCTCTCTCTGTCTCTCTGTCTCTCTCTCTCTCTGTCTCTCTGTCTCTCTCTCTCTCTGTCTCTCTCTCTGTCCTCTCTCTCTCTCTCTGTCTCTCTCTGTCTCTCCTCTCTCTCTCTCTCGCCCTCTCTTTCCGCCTGTTCTTTTCTCGCTATCTCACTATCTGATGCTCTGCCTCGATCCTGGTCCCCACGCTCTCCCTCAAATGACCCCACTGCACACACCCAAACATCCCTGCCCCCCTCTCCCCGAAGGTCTCAGTCAATGATACTTGGAGATTTTAAAGACTTGCGATTGCCGCTGCTGGTGGTCACGTTACCGCTGGTTGCTTACCCTTCAGTGGATTCCGCAAGCACTAAAAGCAGTAAGTAGCAGCAAGATTGAATATGAAGAGGGGGTCAGTGCTGGGTCCAGATCGCTATCACCGAAAGCAGGCCAGTGATAGGTAAAAGGGGGGAGGGCCACCGATTAATCTGTAATCCGTATCGATGACAGTGACCATCAGTAAACACCGTGGCTCCAGTCAGAGCACTCATGCCCCAGTGACCATCGCATTCCTTCCCACACTTGAACACACGCACTAACAAACAAAGCTTGCACTGTGTAAACTACCAAATTAAACAAAACACGCACTCTCATCAAGTAACGCCTGTTCACAATCACACATACACACTTACGCACACACAAACACCGCACATCCTCACACACACACACACACATACACTCACACACACTCACAGACACATACTCACACACACACTCACACACACAAACACACACACTCACAGACCCACAGTCAAACACACACACACTCACACACACTCACAGACACACACTCACACACACACTCACAGACACACACACACACACTCACACACACACACACTCAAACACACAGACACACAGACACACACACACACACACTCACAGACACACACACACACACTCACACACACTCACAAGACACACACTCACACACACACTCACAGACACACACACACACACACACTCAAACACACGAACACACACACACACACACACACAACACTCACAGACACACACACTCACACACAGCAAACACACACATACTCACGACACACACTCACAAACACACACACAACACTCACGACACAGTCACACACACACACACTCACACACATCACAGACACACACTCACACACACACTCACAGACACACACACACACACTCACAACACACACTCAACACACAGAGATCACACTACAACACACACACTCACACACACACACTCAACACACACACACACAGACACACACACTCACAGCCAACACACACACTCACACACACTCACAGACACACACTCACAACACACAGACACACACACACACACTCAAACACACGACACACACACACACACACACACACACACACACTAACACACACACACTCAAACACCAGACACACACACACACACACACAGACACACACACACTCACAGCCATACACACACACTCACACACAGACCACACACTCACACACATACTCACAGACACACACACTCACACACACTCACACACACACACAGACACACACACTCACACGACACTCACACACACTCACACAGACACACACACACTCACAGACACATACACACCCTCACACACACACACAGACACACCACACACACAGAAACACACACACACTCACACACAGACACACACACACACAGACACACACACATTCACAGACACACACTCACACACACACTCACCAGACACACACATACAGACAGTCACACACACACACACAATAGGCCTGAATTTCACCCTTGGCGTGTGCGCCAATGCGGCTGGAAGGGGACGTATACCCCTGCTCCCGGGAGAAGCTGCCTTTCCAAAGCAACTTCACACAGGGCGGCAACTTGTAACTAGTGGAGTACCACAGGGATCAGTGCTGGGGGCACAGTTATTTACAATATACATTAAGCGACTTGGATGTAGGGAGTGAATGTACTATCGCCAAGTTTACAGATGACACACAAATAGGTGGGAAGGCAAGTGGTGAGGGTGACACAAAGGGTCTACAGAGGGAGATAGACAGGTTAAGTGAGTGGGCAGGTGGAATATAATGTGGGGAAATGTGAGGTGATGCACTTTGGCAGGAAGAATAGAGGAGCTGAATATTATTTAAATGGAGAAAGGCTGCAGAAAGCTGCAGCACAGAGGGATTTGGGAGTCCTTGTGCATGAATCCCATAAAGCTAACATACAAGTTCAGCAGGTAATAGGGAAGGCAAGTGGAATGTTGGCCTTTATTTCAAAGGGAATGGAGTATAAAGATAGGGAAGTCTTGCTAAAACTATACAAGGCACTAGTTAGACCAGACCCAGAACACTGTGAACAGTTTTGGTCCCTTTATCTAAGGAAAGATATACTGGCATTGGAGACAGTCCAGAGAAGTTTCACTAGGTTGATCCTGGGTATAGAAGGAGTTTCTTATGAGGAGAGGGTGAGTAGGTTGGGCCTGTACTCACTGGAGTTTAGAAGAATGAGAGGTGACCTTATTGAAACATAGAAGATTCTTAGGGGGTTTGACAGGGTAGATGCTGAGAGGCTGTTTCCCCTTGTGGGAGAGTCTAGGACCAGAGGGCATAATCTCAGAGTGAGAGGGTCACCCATTTAAAACAGAGGTGAGGAGGAATTTCTTCCCTCAGAGGGTAGTGAGTGTGTGGAACTCTTTACCGCAGGGGGCTGTAGAGGCTGGGTCATTGAGTATATTCAAGGCTGAGATAGAGAGATTTTTAATCAGTCAGGGAATCGAGGGTTATGGGGAAGAGGCAGGAAAGCGGAGTTGAGGATTATCAGTGTCAGCCATGATCTCACTGAATGGCGGAGCAGACTCGATGGGCCGAATGGCCTAGTTCCACTCCTATTATCTTTTGGTCTTATGGACCGCGATGGGCCTCCCTTGATGCTGGGGGAACCAGTGACCATCAGATGCAGCAGCTGCATCACGCCGCCACCCCCCCCCTCCCTGCGCCAGGCACCAGCACAGATGCCAGCTCCTTGCTGGGCACTAGATCTCGGTGCAATATCGGTGAGGGGCACTCGGCACTCGCTTGAGGTGCTGGCAGAGTCGGAGAGGGTCCAGGACGCCGGCAGTCGGAGGGCTGCTGGAGACCAGGATGACGCTCAGTCGAAGGCAGATGATGAGGTGGATGAGGCACCCAGTACCCCAGCTCGGTGCCCGCCCATCAAGGGTGGAGCAGGGAGGCCCAGACCGACCTGACATTGGCGCGCGAGGGTCATCTCGGGGCGCTCTGGATGACGGCAGCAGCTCCTCCGCCCCTCTGCCAGTGACCGTGGTAGCCGATGAGGCTGCGCTGACCGGCGGTGATGCCAGCCTCGGCGCTGGCCGCTCCCTCCCAGGAGGAGCCAGCACTGGCTCCACTGGCCAGAGGATAACCACCAAGGTCAGCAAAGCCAACAAGACATCAGGGTCAGCTGCAGGTCGCCTCCAGTGCTGGTGCCAGCGAAGGTGGGGGGGGCGGAGAACCTTGACATTAGCACCCACTGACCTAAGTTCCAAGGCAACACTGAGTAGACCTTGGGTTCAAACGAAAGGGTCGTTTCAGACACCCGGGATAGAGGCGGCAGCCCTGGCCGTGAGTTGGAAGCCGACCTCTGGCAGCCTAGCTGAAGGGGCGTTGGATCAAGCCCTCTAAGAATCTAAATGTGACATTACATTACCGGCCAGGAAACTGACAAAGTGACTCACAAGAGTTGTTGCAGCCACACCAAGCAATTTATGGACATAGACCAGGGAAAAACAAATCTGGCTTCACACGATGTTGATGTGGAGGGTTCTGTTTCAATAAGGTAACACCCATGTAGAGTAAAATCCAGCGAAATTGGCTCAATTGTGGAAAGAAAATTGAAATTTATGCTTGATTGAAAATGATACCTTGGAACCCGGCGTCTCTACACTGCACAGGGACTGCAGCGGTTCAAGAAGGCAGCTTACCCACCCACCACCTTCTCAAGGGGGCACTTAGGGATGGGCAATAAATGCTTGGGCCCGGCCAGTGAAGCCCACGTCCCATGAATGAATTAAAAAATGTCACAGTAATTGGAGTTCACCCCTTGTAATGGTGCCCAAAACCCAACGGATCATAAACACCATGTTATTAATGACTGAAAAGTGAATGCAGTAACATAGGCTGATTGACAGAATCATACGGTGCAGAAGAGGCCCTTCGGCCCATCGGGTCTGCACTGACACACGAGAAACACCTGACCTACCTCCCTAACCCCATTGACCAGCACTTGCCCCCATAGCCTTGAATGTTATGACATGCCAAGTGCTCATCCAGGTACTTTTTAAAGGGTGTGAGTCTAACCCACCTCCACCACCCTCCCAGGCAGCGCATTCCAGACCCTCACCACCCTCTGGGTAAAAAGGTTTCCCCTCACATCCCCCCCCCTAAACCTCCTGCCCCTCACCTTGAACCTATGCCCCCTCGTAACTGACCCTTCAACTAAAGGGGGAACAGCTGCTCCCTATCCACCCTGTCCGTGCCCCTCATAATCCTGTACACCTCGATCAGGTGGCCCCTCTGTCTTCTCTGCTCCAACGCAAACCACCCAAGTCTATCCAACCTCTCCTCCTAACTGAACAACTGGGATGTTGTTCATCCCAGGCAACATCCTGGTGAATCTCCTCTGCACCCCCTCCAGTGCCATCACATCCTTCCTATAATGTGGTGACCAGAACTGCACACAGTACTCCAGCTGTGGCCTCACCAAGGCTCTATACAACTCCAACATGACCTCCCTACTTTTGTAACCTACGCCTCGATCGATAAAGGCACGTGTCCCATCCTATTCCACGATCGGAGGATTGTATCGAGAGTTTGGGGCACTCAACGTTCATCACAAACAATTGACTTTGCTGCGAGAATACTGGTGACTTGTTGGAAAGGGAAGGAGAGATACCAGCTTGTGTGACACCAGGTGGTTCACACCAAAGCCGCTTGGAGTGAAAAGGGCACCGGCAACGTTTCAGAGACCGACGAGCAGAGCAGCTGAGGGACAGAGCCGGCGCGCTGTTTATATTGACGTTGTGTTCATTGTGTTCAGGCAAGCATGGGAGGAAGGTCTCCGGCGTTTAAAGGGACCGTTTGACTGACGACAAGTGTGGGGGGGGGGTCCCTGCGAAGGTTTGGGAGTGAAAGCTATTGCGGGCCGACAGTGGGATGGGGAGGCTTGGAGGTTGCTGGGCGCGAGTGGATTTTATGGGGAAGGCGCGCCAAGCCATTCAGCCACCCGCTGACTGGATTATTAGGAACGAGCAGGCAGCGTTCCGATGGACACAGGGAGCGTCGGACTGCATTCTGGCAGCCTGCCGCCTGTGCTAACCACCATGCCTGTCCTGGCCGTATCGGGTCATACGAAGCGTACGCCTCTTGACCCCCAGCGAGGTGGGTGTCGGGCCCCCGTGGCGCCGGCGGGAGGGCGAGCTGGGCCTCGAGGTTTCGGCCGGATTATTGCTGGTGGAAGCCGGATGTGCCTCGGGAGAGACAGCCAAGCCCGAGGGGAAGGGGCCGGGAGTTTTGGTTTGATGGCTGCAGCCTCTGGAAGACTGTGCGTCGATCCCTCAGAGACCCCCCTCGTGGGCAACGGGACACAACCCTCTGGCCTCTCTGGAAAGGCTTCAAGGTGAAATCACACACAGACGCACAGTCTCTCACACAGACAGATACATGCACACACATGTACACTGAAGGAGTACTGAAGGAGTGAAGCAATGACAAAGGGTTAGTACTGTGAAGGAATTGCACTGTCGGAGGGTCAGTGCTGAGGGGAGCGCCGCACTGTCGGAGGGTCAGTACTGAGGGGAGCGCCGCACTGTCGGAGGGTCAGTACTGAGGGAGTGCCTGCACTGTCGGAGGGTCAGTACTGAGGGAGTGCCGCACTGTCGGAGAGTCAGTACTGAGGGAGCACCGCACTGCCAGAGGGTTCAGTACTGAGGGAGCGCCGCACTGCCAGAGGGTCAGTACTGAGGGAGCGCCGCAGTGTCAGAGAGTCAGTACTGAGGGAGTGCCGCACTGTCAGAGGGTCAGTACTGAGCGATTGCCACACTGTCGGAGGGTCAGTACTGAGGGAGTGCTGCACTTTGGAGGTGTCACCTTTTAGACCAGAGGATTGAATGGAGGACTGTGTCTGCTCTCTCAGG
>JANJGN010002162.1:82500-84227 GCA_026770705.1 Isurus oxyrinchus
CCCTCCTCTCCTCCCTCTTTCTATCCTTCCCCTCCTACCCCTTGCCTCCTCCACTCCCTCCTTCCCTCTCTCCCGCTTACCTTCCCCTCCCTCCCCCTCTCCTTCCCTCCCCCCGCTCTTTCCTCCATCTCTCCACACTTCCTTCCCTATATTACTCCCCCAAACCCCCCCCTCCCTCCCTCCCTCCCCCTCCCTCCTCCTTCCCCTCTCCCTCCTACCCTCCCCCTTTATTTTGGCCCCCTTTTCCTTCCACACCTCTTCGCCCACCCCTCTGAGCCTCCTTTCTCCTTCTCTCCGTCCCCTCCCTCCCTCTGTCCGTCTGTTTCCCTACTACCGCCCCCTCCCCCCCAACAGACCCCACCTCCATCCCACCTGTACCCACCCCCCCACCTGGTCTTATTCCACCCCCTACCCTATCCACATGGGACTGAGGGAACCCAAAATTACCCCATCCCCGGACAGAGGGAGCGGGGGAATTGGGGAGTTGGGGAAGAGAGGGGAGAGAGGGAAATGGGGATTGGTGGGTGGGTGGGCAGCACAGGGGTCACACCCGCCACCCTCCCCCTCCCCCCTCCCCCCCTCCATCAAAGTAAAAAATTAAAAAAAATGGGAAGACAACATTCACAATTAATGTGGCGCATTTAAAATCGTAAAGGGCGACAGGTCTACAATAAACGCAGCGGCGGCTCACGGATAGGGCGATGGGGGGCTGGGGCCTGCGGGGCCGGAGGGTTGGGGTGTGGCGGTGTTGGGAGAGGGGAAGGGATCTCAAAGGGTCAGGGGTCCGACGAGGGGGTTAGGGTTGGGGTGGGTGTCAGAGGCCAGGGGCCGGCAGTTGGAGGGGGTTGGGGTGGTGGAGAGTCGCCCTTCAATCGACAGGCCGCTTTCTCGCTGTACTTCCTCGTGTGTTCCTCCGCGTTCTTGAAGAACTTCTTGCGGTCTTTGCTGTACTCCTCCGCCAGCTCGATGCGCAGGGGGTGCTCCGGCTCGGGGTTGTCGATCAGGTTCACCAGCGATTCGATAACTGCCGCCAGATAGAGAGAGCAAGGTTGGGTTGGGTTTGGTTGGTTGGGTTGAGTTGGGTTAGGTTGGGTTGGGTTGGGTTGGGTTGGGTTGGGTTGGGTTGGGTTGGGTTGGGGTGGGGTGGGTTGGTGGTTGGGTTGGGTTGGGTTGAGTTGGGTTGGTTGAGTTGGGTTGAGTTGGGTTGGTTGGGTTGGGTTGGGTTGAGTTGGGTTGAGTTGGGTTGGTTGAGTTGGGTTGGGTTGGGTTGGTTGGGTTGGGTTGGGTTGAGTTGGGTTGGGTTGGTTGGGTTGGGTTGGGTTGGGGTGGGTTGGTTGGGTTGGGTTGGGTTGAGTTGGGTTGGGTTGGTTGGGTTGGGTTGGGTTGGGGGTGGGTTGGGGTGGGTTGAGTTGGGTTGGGTTGGGTGGGTTGGGTGGGTTGGGTTGGGTTGGGGGGGTTGGGTTGGGTTGGGGTGAGTTGAGTTGAGTTGAGTTGAGTTGAGTTGGGTTGAGTTGGGTTGGGGTGGGTTGAGTTGGGTTGGGTTGGGGTGGGGTGGGTTGAGTTGGGTTGAGTTGGGTTGAGTTGAGTTGAGTTGGGTTGAGTTGGGTTGGGGTGGGTTGAGTTGGGTTGGGGTGGGTTGAGTTGGGTTGGGGTGGGTTGAGTTGGGTTGGGGTGGGTTGAGTTGGGTTGGGTTGGGTTGGGGTGGATTGAGTTGGGTTGGGTTGAGT
>JANJGN010002163.1:0-84216 GCA_026770705.1 Isurus oxyrinchus
CACTCCATCCTCACTCCATCCTCACTCCATCCTCATCCCTCCACACTCCATCATCCCTCCCTCCCTCCATCCTCACTCCCTCCTCACTCCCTCCTCACTCCCTCCTCACCCAATCCTCCCTCCCTCCTCATCCCTCCTCACGCCCTCCTCACTCCCTCCTCACTCCATCCTCACTCCCCTCCTCACTCCCTCCTCACTCCTTCCTCACTCCCTCCTCACTCCCTGCTCCCTACCTCCTCATCCCTGCTCCATACCTCCTCACTCCCTGCTCCGTACCTCCTCACTCCCTACTCCCCTACCTCCTCACTCCCTCCTCACTCCTTCCTCACTCCCTGTTCACTCCATCCTCACTCTCCTCCTCATCCAATCCTCCCTCCCTCCTCACTCCCTCCTTGCTCCCTGCTCGCTCCCTGCTCACTCCCTCCTTACTCCCTCCTCACTCCCTCCTCACTCGCTCCTCACTCCCTCCTCACTCCCTCCTCGCTCCTTCCTCACTCCCTCCTCACTCCCTGCTCCCTATCTCCTCACTCCCTGCTCACTACCTCCTCACTCCCTGCTCCCTACCTCCTCACTCCCTGCTCACTACCTCCTCACTCCTTCCTCACTCCTTCCTCAATCCCTGCTCCCTACCTCCTCACTCCCTGCTCCCTACGTCCTCACTCTCACCTCACTCCTTCGTCACTCACTGCTCACTCCCTCCTCACTCCTTCCTCACTCTCCTCCTCACTCCCTGCTCCCTACCTCCTCACTCCCTCCTCCCTACCTCCTCACTCCCTCCTCACTCCTTCCTCACTCCTTCCTCATCCCTGCTCACTTCTTCCTCACTCCTTCCTCACTCCCTCCTCACTCCCTGCTCGCTACCTCCTCACTTCCTGCTCCCTACTTCCTCACACCCTCCTCACTCCCACCTCACTCCCCATCTCACTCCCACCCTCACTCCCTCCTCACTCCTGCTCCCTACCTCCTCACTCCCTGCGCCCTACCTCCTCACTCCCTGCTCCCTACCTCTTCACTCACTGCTCCTACCTCCTCCCTACCTCCTCCCTACCTCCTCCCCTACCTCCTCCCTACCTCCTCCCTCCCTCCTCCCTCGCTTGTCACTCCATCCTCACTCCCTCCTCACTCCCACCTCACTCCTTCCTCACTCCCTCCTCACTCCCTGCTCCCTACCCTCCTCATCCCTGCTCCATACCTCCTCACCTCCCTGCTCCGTACCTCCTCACTCCTACTCCCTACCTCCTCACTCCCCTCCTCACTCCTTCCTCACTCCCTGTTCACTCCATCCTCACTCTCTCCTCATCCAATCCTCCCTCCCTCCTCACCTCCCTCCTCGCTCCCTGCTCGCTCCCTGCTCACTCCCTCCTTACTCCCTCCTCACTCCCTCCTCACTCCCTCCTCACTCGCTCCTCACTCCCTCCTCACTCACATCCTCACTCCTTTCTCACTCCTTCTCACTCCCTCCTCACTCCCTGCTCCCTACCCTCCTCACTCTCTGCTCCCTACCTCCTCACTCCCTGCTCCCTACCTCCTCACTCCCTCCTCACTCCTTCCTCACTCCCTCCTCTCTCCTTCCTCCCTCCCTTCTCACTCCCTACTCCCTACCTCCTCACTCCCTGCTCCCTACCTCTTCACTACCTGCTCCCTACCTCCTTACTCCCTGTTCACTCCCTCCTCACTCCCTCACTCACTCCTCACTCACTCCTCCCTCCTCACTCCCTCCTCACTCCCTCCTGCCTCCCTCCTCACTTCCTCCTCCCTCCTCACTCTATCCTCGCTCCCTCCTCACCCAATCCTCCCTCCCACCTCACTCCCTCCTCATTCCCTCCTCACTCCATCCTGCCACCCACATCCCTCCCTCCTCACTCCATCCTCAATCCTCACTCCGTCCTCCCTCCTCACTCTATCCTCCCTCCTGACTCCATCCTCCATCCATCCTGTCTCCATCCTCCCTCCCTTCTCCCTCCCTTCTCCCTCCCTTCTCCCTCCCTTCTCCCTCCCTTCTCACTCCCTCCTCACTCCCTCCTCCCTTGCCCCTCACTCGCTCCTCACTCCATCCTCCCTCCATCCACACTCCATCCTCAGTCACTCCCTCTCTCACACCATCCTCATTCCATCCACGCTCATCCTCGCTCATCTTCCTTCCATCCTCCCTCCATCCTCCCTCCATCCTCCCTCCTCACTCCCTCCTCACTCCCCTCCTCACTCCCTCCATACTCCCTCCTCACTCCCTCCTCACTCCCTCCTCACTCCCTCCTCACTCCATCCTCATTCCATCCTCATCCCTCCACACACCATTCTCCCACCCTCCCTCCTCACTCCCTCACTCCTCCATCCTCCCTCCATCCTCACTCCATCCTCACTCCCTCCTCTCTCCCTCCTCACTCCCTCCTCACTCCATCCTTCTTCCCTCAATCCTCACTCCAAGCTCTCTCCATCCTCTCTCCCTCCTCACTCCCTCCTCACTCGCTCCTCCCTCACTCCTCCCTCACTCCTCCCTCACTCCTCCCCACACTCCTCCCACACTCCTCCCTCACTCCTCACTCCATCCTCACTCCATCCTCACTCCATCCTCACTCCATCCTCACTCAATCCTCACTCCCTCCTCACTCCAAGCTCTGTCCATCCTCACTCCCTCCTCACTCCCCCTCCTCACTCACTTCTCCCTCCCTCCTCATTTCTTCACTCGCTCCTCATTCCCTCCTCACTCCCTCCTCACTCCCTCCTCACTCCCTCCCTCCTCACTCCCACCTCACTCCCACCTCTCCTTCCTCACTCCCTCCCTCCTCCCTCCCTCCTCCCTCCCTCCTCCCACCATGCTCACTCGCTTCTCTCTCCCTCCTCCCTCCCCTCCTCACTTCCTCTTCACTTCCTCCTCCCTCCCTTCTCACTTCCTCCTTGCTCCCTCCTCGCTCCCTCCTCACTGCCACCTCACTCCCTCCTCACTCCATCCTCACTCCCTCACTCACTCCTCATTCACTCCTCCCTCACTCCTCACTCCCTCCTCACACCCTCCTGCCTCCCTCCTCACTTCCTCCTCCCCTCCTCACTCTATCCTTACTCCCTCCTCACCCAATCCTCCCTCCCTCCTCACTCCATCCTGCCTCCCACATCCCTCCCTACTCACTCCATCCTCCCTCCTCACTCCGGACTCCATCCTCCATACATCCTGTCTCCATCCTCCCTCCCTTCTCCCTACCTTCTCCCTCCCTTCTCACTCCCTTCTCCCTACCTTCTTCCTCCCTACTACCTCTCTTCTCACTCCCTCCTCACTGCCTCCTCGCTCGCTCCTCTCTCGCTCCTCCCTCGCTCCTCCCTACCTCCTCATTCCCTCCTCACTCCTTCCTCACTCCCTGCTCACTCCCTGCTCACTCCCTCCTCACTCCTTCCTCACTCCCTCCTCTCTCCCTCCTCCCTACCATCTCACTCCCTGCTCCCTACCTCCTCACTCCCTGCTCCCTATCTCTTCACTACCTGCTCCCTACCTCCTCACTCCCTGCTCACTCCATCCTTACTCCCTCACTCACTCCTCACTCACTCCTCACTCACTCCTCACTCCCTCCTCACTCCCTCCTGCCTCCCTCCTCACTTCCTCCTCCCTCCTTACTCTATCCTCGCTCCATCCTCACCCAATCCTCCCTCCCTCCTCACTCCCTCCTCACTCCATCCTGCCTCCCACATCCCTCCCTCCTCACTCCATCCTCAATCCTCACTCCGTCCTCCCTCCTCACTCTATCCTCCCTCCTGACTCCATCCTCCATCCATCCTGTCTCCATCCTCCCTCCCTTCTCCCTCCCTTCTCCCTCCCTTCTCACTCCCTCCTCACTCCCTCCTCCCTTGCCCCCTCACTCGCTCCTCACTCCATCCTCCCTCCATCCACACTCCATCCTCAGTCCCTCCCTCTCTCACACCATCCTCATTCCATCCACGCTCATCCTCGCTCATCTTCCTTCCATCCTCCCTCCATCCTCCCTCCATCCTCCCTCCATCCTCCCTCCTCACTCCCTCCTCACTCCCTCCTTACTCCCTCCTCACTCCCTCCTCACTCCCTCCTCACTCCCTCCTCACTCCCTCCTCACTCCATCCTCACTCCATCCTCATTCCATCCTCATCCCTCCACACACCATTCTCCCACCCTCCCTCCTCACTCCCTCACTCCTCCCTCCATCCTCCCTCCATCCTCCCTCCATCCATCACTCCATCCTCACTCCCCTCCTCTCTCCCTCCTCTCTCCCTCCTCACTCCATCCTTCTTCCCTCAATCCTCACTCCAAGCTCTCTCCATCCTCTCTCCCTCCTCACTCCCTCCTCACTCGCTCCTCCCTCACTCCTCCCTCACTCCTCCCACACTCCTCCCTCACTCCTCCCTCACTCCTCACTCCATCCTCACTCCATCCTCACTCCATCCTCACTCCATCCTCACTCCATCCTCACTCCATCCTCACTCCATCCTCACTCAATCCTCACTCCCTCCTCACTCCAAGCTCTGTCCATCCTCACTCCCTCCTCACTCCCTCCTCACTCACTTCTCCCTCCCTCCTCATTTCTTCACTCGCTCCTCATTCCCTCCTCACTCCCTCCTCACTCCCTCCTCACTCCCTCCTCCCTCCCTCCCTCCTCACTCCCACCTCACTCCCACCTCTCTCCTTCCTCACTCCCTCCCTCCTCCCTCCCTCCTCCCACCATGCTCACTCGCTTCTCTCTCCCCTCCTCCCTCCTCCTCACTTCCTCTTCACTTCCTCCTCCCTCCCTTCTCACTTCCTCCTTGCTCCCTCCTCGCTCCCTCCTCACTGCCACCTCACTCCCTCCTCACTCCCTCCTCACTCCATCCTCACTCCCCTCACTCACTCCTCACTCACTCCTCCCTCACTCCTCACTCCCTCCTCACACCCTCCTGCCTCCCTCCTCACTTCCTCCTCCCTCCTCACTCTATCCTTACTCCCTCCTCACCCAATCCTCCCTCCCCTCCTCACTCCCACCTCACTCCCTCCTCACTCCCTCCTCACTCCATCCTCACTCCCTCCTCACTCCCTCCTCACTCCATCCTCACTCCATCCTCACTCAATCCTCCTTCCCTCCACACGCTATCCTCACTCCCTCTTCACTCCTTCCTCCCTCACTCTTCACTCCCTCCTGCCTCCGTCCTCACACACTACTCCTCCCTCCTCACTCCATCCTCACTCCATCCTCCTTCCCTCCTCATTCTATCCTCACTCCCTCTTCACTCCTTCCTCACTCCCACCTCACTCCATACTCCCTCCCACCTCACTCCATTCTCCCTCCCTCCTCACTCCATCCTCCCTCCCTCCTCCGAAGCTCCGCACTCCCTCCTCACTCCCTCCTCACTCCCTCATCTCACCCCTCATCTCACCCTCATCACACCCTCATCACACCCCTCATCACACCCTCATCACTACCTCTTCACACCCTCATCACACCCTCATCACACCCTCATCACACCCTCATCACACCCTCCTCACTCCCTGCTCCCTACCTCCTCACTCCCTGCTCCCTACCTCCTCACTCCCTGCACCCTACCTCCTCACTCCCTGCTCCCTACCTCCTCACTCACTGCTCCCTACCTCCTCCCTACCTCCTCACTCCCTCCTCACTCCCTCACTCGCTCCTCGCTCCCTCCTCGCTCCATCCTCACTCCCCCCTCACTCCTCCTCACTCCCTCCTCATTCCCTCCTCACTCCTTCCTCACTCCCTCCTCACTCCTTCCTCACTCCTTCCTCACTCCCCCCTCACTCCCTGCTCGCTACCATCCTCACTCCCTGCTCCCTACCTCCTCACTCCCTACCTCCTCACTCCCTCCTCACTCCTTCCTCACTCCCTGCTCACCTCCATCCTCACTCCCTCCTCATCCAATCCTCCCTCCCTACTCCCTCCTCACTCCTTTCTCACTCCTTTCTCACTCCTTCCTCACTCCTTCCTCACTCCCTCCTCACTCCCTCCTCCACTCGCTCCTCACTCGCTCCTCACTCGCCTCCTCACTCCTTTCTCACTCCTTCCTCACTCCCTGCTCACTCCCTCATCACTCCTTCCTCACTCCCTCCTCTCTCCCTGCTCCCTACCTCCTCACTCCCTGCTCCCTACCTCCTCACTCCCTGCTCACTCCATCCTCACTCCCTCACTCCTCACTCACTCCTCACTCCCTCCAGCCTCCCTCCTCACTTCCTCCTTCCCCTCCTCACTCTATCCTCGCTCCCTCCTCACCCAATCCTCCCTCCCCTCCTTACTCCCTCCTCACTCCTTCCTCACTCCTTCCTCACTCCCTCCTCACTCCCTCCTCACTCCATCCTCACTCCCTCCACACTCCCTCCGCACTCCCAGCTCACTCCCTCATCACACTCTCATCACACTCTCATCACACTCTCATCACACACTCATCACTACCTCTTCACACCCTCTTCACATCCTCATCACACCCTCATCACACACTCATCACTCCCCTACTCACTCCCTCCACACTCCCTGCTCACTCCATCACTCCATCTTCCCACCCTCCCTCCCTCCTCACACGCTTCTCACTTCCTACTCACTCCCCTCCTCATTGCTATTCACTCCCTCCTCACTCCCTCCTCACTCCCTCCACACTCCATCTTCCCTCCCTCACTCCCTCCTCACTCTCTCCTTACTTCCGACTCACTCCATCCACCATCTCTCCTCACTCCCTCCTCACTCCCTCCTCACTCCCTCCTCACTCCCTCCTCACTCCATCCTCACTCAATCCTCCTTCCCTCCTCACTCTATCCTCACTCCCTCTTCACTCCATCCTCCCTCCCTCCTCACTCCATCCTCACTCACTACTCCCTCCCTCCTCACTCCATCCTCACTCCATCCTCCTTCCCTCCACCTCTATGCTCACTCCCTCTTCACTCCTTCCTCCCACCCACCTCACACCATCCTCCCTCCCTCATCACACCCTCCTCACTTCCTACTCACTCCCTCCTCACTCCCTCCTCACTCCCTCCTCACTCCATCCTCACTCCCTCCTCACTCCCCTCCTCCCTCCCCCTACCACCATGCTCACTCACTCCTCTCTCCCTCCTCACTCCCTCCTGCCTCCCTCCTCAATTCCTCCTCCCTCCTCACTCTATCCTCACTCCCTCCTCACCCAATCCTCCCTCCCTCCTCACTCCCTCCTCCGTCCATCCTCACTCCCTCCTGCCTCCCTCCTCACTTCCTCCTCCCCTCCTCACTCTATCCTCGCTCCCTCCTTACCCAATCCTCACTCCCTCCTCACTCCCCTCCTCACTCCCTCCTCACTCCCTCCTCACTCCATCCTGCCTCCCACATCCCTCCCTCCTCACCCCATCCTCCCTCCTCACTCCATCCTCACTCTATACTCCCTCCTGACTCCATCCTCCATCGATCCTGTCTCCATCCTCCCTCCCTTCTCCCTCCCTTCTCACTCGCTCCTCACTCTCTCCTCCCTCCCTCCATCCTCCCTCCCTCCACACTCCATCCTCAGTCCCTCCCTCCCTCACACCATCCTCATTCCATCCTCGCTCATTCTCCCTCCATCCTCATTCCTCACTCCTTCCTCACTCCTTCCTCACTCCTTCCTCCCTCCCTCCTCCCTCCCTCCTCCCTCCCTCCTCACTCTGTCCTCACTCCATCCTGCCTCCCACATCCCTCCCTCCTCACTCCATCCTCCCCTCCTCACTCTATCCTCCGTCCTCACTCTATCCTCCCTCCTGACTCCATCCTCCATCCATCCTGTCTCCATCCTCCCTCCTCACTCCCTCCTCACTCGCTCCTCACTCGCTCCTCACTCGCTCCTCACTTGCTCCTCCCTCCATCCTTACTCCATTCTCCCTCCCTCCACACTCAATCCTCAGTCCCTCCCTCCCTCATTCCATCCTCGCTAATCCTTGCTCATCCTCCCTCCTCACTCACTCCTCACTCCCTCCTCACTCCCTCCTCACTCCCTCCTCACTCCCTCCTCACTCCCTCCTCACTTCCTCCTCACTCCCTCCTCACTCCCTCCTCACTCCATCCTCATCCCTCCACACACCATCCTCCGTCCCTCCATCCACACATCCTCACTCCTCCCTCCATCCTCACTCCCTCCTCACTCCCTCCTCACTCCATCCTCACTCCCTCCTCACTCCCTCCTCCCTCATTCCTCACTCCCTCCCTCCTCACTCCCTCCTCCCACACTCCTCCCTCCCTCCTCCCTCCCTCCTCCCACCCTCCTCACTCCCTCCTCACTCCCTCCTCACTCCCTCCTCACTCCATCCTCACTCCATCCTCACTCCATCCTCACTCAATCCTCCTTCCCTCCTCACTCTATCCTCACTCCCTCTTCACTTCTTCCTCCCTCACTCTTCACTCCCTCCTGCCTCCGTCCTCACTCCATCCTCACACACTACTCCTTCCCTCCTCACTCCATCCTCACTCCATCCTCCTTCCCTCCTCACTCTATCCTCACTCCCTCTTCACTCCTTCCTCACTCCCACCTCACTCCATCCTCCCTCCCACCTCACTCCATCCTCCCTCCCTCCTCACTCCATCCTCCCTCCCTCCTCCGAAGCTCCTCACTCCCTCGGCACTTCCTCCACACTCCCTCCGCACTCCCTCCTCACTCCCTCCTCGCTCCCTCATCTCACCCTCATCACACCCTCATCACACACTCATCACACACTCATCACTACCTCTTCACACCCTCATCACACCCTCATCACTCCCTCCTCACTCCCTCCTCGCTCCCTCATCTCACCCTCATCACACCCTCATCACACACTCATCACACACTCATCACTACCTCTTCACACCCTCATCACACCCTCATCACTCCCTACTCACTCCCTACTCACTCACTGCACACTCCATCTTCCCTCCCTCCCTCCCTCCCTCCTCACACCTTCCTCACTTCCTACTCACTCCCTCCTCGTTGCTATTCACTCCATCCTCACTCCCTCCTCACTACCACCTCACTCCCTCCTCACTCCCTCCTCACTCCCTCCTCACTCCCACCTCACTCCCTCCTCACTCCCTCCTCACTCCATCCTCACTCCATCCTCACTCAATCCTCCTTCCCTCCACACGCTATCCTCACTCCCTCTTCACTCCTTCCTCCCTCACTCTTCACTCCCTCCTGCCTCCGTCCTCACACACTACTCCCTCCCTCCTCACTCCATCCTCACTCCATCCTCTTTCCCTCCTCATTCTATCCTCACTCCCTCTTCACTCCTTCCTCACTCCCACCTCACTCCATACTCCCTCCCACCTCACTCCATTCTCCCTCCCCTCCTCACTCCATCCTCCCTCCCTCCTCCGAAGCTCCGCACTCCCTCCTCACTCCCTCCTCACTCTCTCTTCACACCCTCATCACACCCTCATCACACCCTCATCACTCCCTACTCACTCCCTCCCCACTCGCTGCTCACTACATCTTCCCTCCCTCCCTCCTCACACCCTCCTCACTTCCTACTCACTCCCTCCTCATTGCTATTCATTCCCTCCTCACTCCCTCCTCACTCCCTCCTCACTCCCTCCTCACTCCCTCCTCACTCCATCTTCCCTCCCTCACTCCCTCCTCACTCCCTCCTTACTTCCGACTCACTCCATCCACCATCTCTCCTCACTCCCTTCTCACTCCCTCCTCACTCCCTCCTCACTCCCTCCTCACTCTTTCCTGCCTCCCACATCCCTCCCTCCTCACTCCATCCTCACTCCCACTCCATCCTCCCTCCTCACTCTATCCTTCGTCCTGACTCCATCCTCCATCCATTCTGTCTCCATCCTCCCTCCATCCTCCCTCCCTCCTCACTCCCTCCTCACTCGCTCCTCACTTCGCTCCTCCCTCCCTCTTCACTCCATCCCCCCCTCCCCTCCACACTCCATCCTCACTCCCTCCCCTCCCTCACACCATCCTCATTCCATCCTCATTCCATCCTGGCTCATCCTTGCTCATCCTCCCTCCATCCTCCCTCCATCCTCCCTCCTCACTCCCTCCTCACTCCATCCTCATCCCTTCCACACACCATCCTCCCTTCCTCCCTCCTCTCTCCCTCACTCCTCCCTCCATCCTCAATCCCTCCTCACTCCATCCTCTCTCCCTCCTCACTCCATCCTCTCTCCCTCCTCCCTCCCTCCCTCCTCCCTCCCTCCTCACTCCCTAATCCCACTCTACTCCCACCCTACTCCCACCCTCCTCACTCCCTCCTCACTCCCTCCTCACTCCCTCCTCCCTCACTCCTCCCTCACTCCATCCTCACTCCATCCTCACTCCATCCTCACTCCATCCTCACTCCATCCTCACTCAATCCTCCTTCCCTCCTCACGCTATCCTCACTCCCTCTTCACTCCTTCCTCCCACCCTCCTCACTCCCTCCTGCCTCCCTCCTCATCCATCCTCACTCACTACTCCCTCCCTCCCCACTCCACCCTCACTCCATCCTCCTTCCTCCTCACTCTATCCTCACTCACTCTTCACTCCTTCCTCACTCCCTCCTCACTCCATCCTCCCTCCCTCCTCACTCCATCCTCCCTCCCTCCTCCCAAGCTCCTCACTCCCTGCTCCCTACCTCCTCACTCCCACCTCACTCCTTCCTCACACCTTCCTCACTCCCTCCTCACTCCCTCCTCACTCCCTGCTCCCTACCTCCTCACTCCCTGCTCCCTACCTCCTCACTCCCCTCCTCACTCCCTCCTCACTCCCTCCTCGCTCCTTCCTCACTCCCTACTCACTCCCTACTCACTCCCTACTCACTCTCTCCTCACTCCCTCCTCACTCCCCTCCTCACTCCATCCTCCCACCTCACTCTATCCTCCCTCCTGACACCATCCTCCATCCATCCTGTCTCCATCCTCCCTCCCTTCTCTCTCCCTTCTCACTCCCTCCTCACTCGCTCCTCCCTCACTCCTCCCTCGCTCCTCACTCGCTCCTCCCTCCATCCTTACTCCATCCTCCCTCCCTCCACACTCCATCCTCAGTCCCTCCCTCCCTCATTCCATCCTCGCTAATCCTTGCTCATCCTCCCTCCTCACTCCCTGCTCACTCCCTCGGCACTCCCTCCTCACTCCCTCCTCACTTCCTCCTCACTCCCTCCTCACTTCCTCCTCACTCCCTCCTCACTCCCTCCTCACTCCATCCTCATCCCTCCACACACCATCCTCCGTCCCTCCCTCCACACATCCTCACTCCTCCCTCCATCCTCACTCCATCCTCACTCCATCCTCACTCCCTCCTCACTCCATCCTCACTCCATCCTCACTCCCTCCTCCCTCCCTCCTCCCTCCCTCCTCCCACCCTCCTCACTTCCTCCTCTCTCCCTCCTCTCTCCCTCCTCACTCCCTCCTCACTCCCTCCTCACTCCCCTCCTCACTCCATCCTCACTCCATCCTCACTCAATCCTCCTTCCCTCCTCACTCTATCCTCACTCCCTCTTCACTCCTTCCTCCCTCACTCTTCACTCCCTCCTGCCTCCGTCCTCACTCCATCCTCACACACTACTCCTTCCCTCCTCACTCCATCCTCCTTCCCTCCTCACTCTATCCTCACTCCCTCTTCACTCCTTCCTCACTCCCACCTCACTCCATCCTCCCTCCCAACTCACTCCATCCTCCCTCCCACCTCACTCCATCCTCCCTCCCTCCTCACTCCATCCTCCCTCCCAACTCACTCCATCCTCCCTCCCTCCTCACTCCATCCTCCCTCCTCACTCCCTCCTCACTCCCTCCTCACTCCCTCCTCACTCCCTCCTCACACCCTCATCACACCCTCCTCACACCCTCATCACACACTCATCACACACTCATCACTACCTCTTCACACCCTCATCACACCCTCATCACTCCCTACTCACTCCCTACTCACTCCCTCCCCACGCCCTGCTCACTCCATCTTCCCTCCCGCCCTCCCTCCTCACACCCTCCTCACTTCCTACTCACTCCCTCCTCATTGCTATTCACTCCCTCCTCACTACCACCTCACTCCCTCCTCACTCCCTCCTCACTCCCTCCACACTCCCTCCTCACTCCCTCCTCACTCCCTCCTCACTCCCTCCTCAGTCCCTCCTCACTCCAACCTCACTCCATCCTCACTCAATTCTCCTTCCCTCCACACTCTATCCTCACTCCCTCTTCACTCCTTCCTCCCTCACTCTTCACTCCCTCCTGCCTCCGTCCTCACTCCATCCTCACACACTACTCCCTCCCTCCTCACTCCATCCTCACTCCATCCTCCTTCCCTCCTCATTCTATCCTCACTCCCTCTTCACTCCTTCCTCACTCCCACCTCACTCCATCCTCCCTCCCACCTCACTCCATTCTCCCTCCCTCCTCACTCCATCCTCCCTCCCTCCTCACTCCATCCTCCCTCCCTCCTCCAAAGCTCCTCACTCCCTCCCCACTCCCTCCGCACTCCGTCCTCACTCCCTCCTCACTCCCTCATCTCACCCTCATCACACCCTCATCACACCCTCATCACACCCTCATCACACCCTCATCACACCCTCATCACTACCTCTTCACACCCTCATCACACCCTCATCACACACTCATCACACCCTCATCACACCCTCATCACTCCCTACTCACTCCTTCCCCACTCGCTGCTCACTACATCTTCCCTCCCTCCCTCCTCACACCCTCCTCACTTCCTACTCACTCCCTCCTCATTGCTATTCATTCCCTCCTCACTCCCTCCTCACTCCCTCCTCACTCCCTCCTCACTCCCTCCTCCCACCCTCCTCCCACCCTCCTCCCACCCTCCTCCCACCCTCCTCACTCCATCCTCACTCCATCCTCACTCAATCCTCCTTCCCTCCTCACTCTATCCTCACTCCCTCTTCACTCCTTCCTCCCTCACTCTTCACTCGCTTCTGCCTCCGTCCTCACTCCATCCTCACACACTACTCCTTCCCTCCTCACTCCATCCTCACTCCATCCTCCTTCCCTCCTCACTCTATCCTCACTCCCTCTTCACTCCTTCCTCACTCCCACCTCACTCCATCCTCCCTCCCACCTCACTCCATCCTCCCTCCCACCTCATTCCATCCTCCCTCCCACCTCACTCCATCCTCCCTCCTGCCTCACTCCATTCTCCCTCCCTCCTCACTCCATCCTCCCTCCCTCCTCACTCCATCCTCCCTCCCTCCTCCGAAGCTCCTCACTCCCTCCGCACTCCCTCATCTCACCCTCATCTCACCCTCATCTCACCCTCATCACACCCTCATCACACCCTCATCACACCCTCATCACTACATCTTCACACCCTCATCACACCCTCATCACACCCTCATCACTCCCTACTCACTCCCTCCCCACTCGCTGCTCACTACATCTTCCCTCCCTCCCTCCCTCCTCACACCCTCCTCACTTCCTACTCACTCCCTCCTCATTGCTATTCATTCCCTCCTCACTCGCTCCTCACTCCCTCCTCACTCCCTCCACACTCCCTCCACACTCCCTCCACACTCCCTCCACACTCCCTCCTCACTCCATCTTCCCTCCCTCACTCCCTCCTTACTTCCGACTCACTCCATCCACCATCTCTCCTCACTCCCTTCTCAGTCCCTTCTCACTCCCTCCTCACTCTCTCCTCACTCTTTCCTGCCTCCCACATCCCTCCCTCCTCACTCCATCCTCACTCCCACTCCATCCTCCCTCCCAACTCACTCCATCCTCCCTCCCTCCTCACTCCATCCTCCCTCCTCACTCCCTCCTCACTCCCTCCTCACTCCCTCCTCACTCCCTCCTCACACCCTCATCACACCCTCCTCACACCCTCATCACACACTCATCACACACTCATCACTACCTCTTCACACCCTCATCACACCCTCATCACTCCCTACTCACTCCCTACTCACTCCCTCCCCACGCCCTGCTCACTCCATCTTCCCTCCCGCCCTCCCTCCTCACACCCTCCTCACTTCCTACTCACTCCCTCCTCATTGCTATTCACTCCCTCCTCACTACCACCTCACTCCCTCCTCACTCCCTCCTCACTCCCTCCACACTCCCTCCTCACTCCCTCCTCACTCCCTCCTCACTCCCTCCTCAGTCCCTCCTCACTCCAACCTCACTCCATCCTCACTCAATTCTCCTTCCCTCCACACTCTATCCTCACTCCCTCTTCACTCCTTCCTCCCTCACTCTTCACTCCCTCCTGCCTCCGTCCTCACTCCATCCTCACACACTACTCCCTCCCTCCTCACTCCATCCTCACTCCATCCTCCTTCCCTCCTCATTCTATCCTCACTCCCTCTTCACTCCTTCCTCACTCCCACCTCACTCCATCCTCCCTCCCACCTCACTCCATTCTCCCTCCCTCCTCACTCCATCCTCCCTCCCTCCTCACTCCATCCTCCCTCCCTCCTCCAAAGCTCCTCACTCCCTCCCCACTCCCTCCGCACTCCGTCCTCACTCCCTCCTCACTCCCTCATCTCACCCTCATCACACCCTCATCACACCCTCATCACACCCTCATCACACCCTCATCACACTCTCATCACTACCTCTTCACACCCTCATCACACCCTCATCACACACTCATCACACCCTCATCACACCCTCATCACTCCCTACTCACTCCTTCCCCACTCGCTGCTCACTACATCTTCCCTCCCTCCCTCCTCACACCCTCCTCACTTCCTACTCACTCCCTCCTCATTGCTATTCATTCCCTCCTCACTCCCTCCTCACTCCCTCCTCACTCCCTCCTCACTCCCTCCTCCCACCCTCCTCCCACCCTCCTCCCACCCTCCTCCCACCCTCCTCACTCCATCCTCACTCCATCCTCACTCAATCCTCCTTCCCTCCTCACTCTATCCTCACTCCCTCTTCACTCCTTCCTCCCTCACTCTTCACTCGCTTCTGCCTCCGTCCTCACTCCATCCTCACACACTACTCCTTCCCTCCTCACTCCATCCTCACTCCATCCTCCTTCCCTCCTCACTCTATCCTCACTCCCTCTTCACTCCTTCCTCACTCCCACCTCACTCCATCCTCCCTCCCACCTCACTCCATCCTCCCTCCCACCTCATTCCATCCTCCCTCCCACCTCACTCCATCCTCCCTCCTGCCTCACTCCATTCTCCCTCCCTCCTCACTCCATCCTCCCTCCCTCCTCACTCCATCCTCCCTCCCTCCTCCGAAGCTCCTCACTCCCTCCGCACTCCCTCATCTCACCCTCATCTCACCCTCATCTCACCCTCATCACACCCTCATCACACCCTCATCACTACATCTTCACACCCTCATCACACCCTCATCACACCCTCATCACTCCCTACTCACTCCCTCCCCACTCGCTGCTCACTACATCTTCCCTCCCTCCCTCCCTCCTCACACCCTCCTCACTTCCTACTCACTCCCTCCTCATTGCTATTCATTCCCTCCTCACTCGCTCCTCACTCCCTCCTCACTCCCTCCACACTCCCTCCACACTCCCTCCACACTCCCTCCACACTCCCTCCTCACTCCATCTTCCCTCCCTCACTCCCTCCTTACTTCCGACTCACTCCATCCACCATCTCTCCTCACTCCCTTCTCAGTCCCTTCTCACTCCCTCCTCACTCTCTCCTCACTCTTTCCTGCCTCCCACATCCCTCCCTCCTCACTCCATCCTCACTCCCACTCCATCCTCCCTCCCTCCTCCCACCCTCCTCCCACCCTCCTCCCACCCTCCTCACTCCCTCCTCACTCCCTCCTCACTCTCTCCTCACTCTCTCCTCACTCCCTCCTCACTCCCTCCTCACTCCCTCCTCACTCAATCCTCACTCCATCCTCACTCCATCCTCACTCCATCCTCACTCGATCCTCACTCGATCCTCACTCAATCCTCACTCAATCCTCACTCAATCCTCCTTCAATCCTCACTCTATCCTCACTCCCTCTTCATTCCTTCCTCCCTCACTCCTCACTCCCTCCTGCCTCCGTCCTCACTCCATCCTCACACACTACTCCCTCCCTCCTCACTCCATCCTCACTCCATCCTACTTTCCTTCTCACTCTATCCTCACTCCCTCTTCACTCCTTCCTCACTCCCACCTCACTCCATCCTCCCTCCCACCTCACTCCAGCCTCCCTCCCTCCTCACTCCATCCTCCCTCCCTCCTCCCAAGCTCCTCACTCCCTCCACACTCCCTCCGCACTCCCAGCTCACTCCCTCATCACACTCTCATCACACACTCATCACTACCTCTTCACACCCTCATCACACCCTCATCACATCCTCATCACTCCCTACTCACTCCCTCCACACTCCCTGCTCACTCCATCTTCCCACCCTCCCTCCCTCCTCACACGCTTCTCACTTCCTACTCACTCCCTCCTAATTGCTATTCACTCCCTCCTCACTCCCTCCTCACTCCCTACTCACTCCCTCCACACTCCCTGCTCACTCCATCTTCCCACCCTCCCTTCCATGCTCACACGCTTCTCACTTCCTACTCACTCCCTCCTCACTCCCTCCTCACTCCCTCCTCACTCCCTCCACACTCCCTCCACACTCCATCTTCCCTCCCTCACTCCCTCCTCACTCTCACCTTACTTCTGACTCACTCCATTCTCCCTCCCTCCTCACTCCCTCCTCACTCCCTCCTCACTCTCTCCTCACTCGCTCCTCCCTCCCTCATCACTCCATCCCCCTCCCTCCACACTCCATCCTCCCTCCTCACTCCATCCTCCCTTCTCACTCTATCCTCCATCCATCCTGTCTCCATCCTCCCTCCCTTCTCCCACCTTCTTCACTCCCTCCTCACTCCCTCCTCGCTCCTTCCTCACTCCCTCCTCGCTCCTTCCGCACTCCCTCCTCACTCCTTCCTCACTCCCTCCTCACTCCCTCCTCCCTCACTCCATCCTCACTCCATCCTCACTCCATCCTCACTCCATCCTCACTCCATCCTCACTCCATCCTCACTCAATCCTCCTTCCCTCCTCACGCTATCCTCACTCCCTCTTCACTCCTTCCTCCCACCCTCCTCACTCCCTCCTGCCTCCCTCCTCATCCATCCTCACTCACTACTCCCTCCCTCCCCCACTCCACCCTCACTCCATCCTCCTTCCCTCCTCACTCTATCCTCACTCACTCTTCACTCCTTCCTCACTCCCTCCTCACTCCATCCTCCCTCCCTCCTCACTCCATCCTCCCTCCCTCCTCCCAAGCTCCTCACTCCCTGCTCCCTACCTCCTCACTCCCACCTCACTCCTTCCTCACACCTTCCTCACTCCCTCCTCACTCCCTCCTCACTCCCTGCTCCCTACCTCCTCACTCCCTGCTCCCTACCTCCTCACTCCCTCCTCACTCCCTCCTCACTCCCTCCTCACTCCCTCCTCGCTCCTTCCTCACTCCCTACTCACTCCCTACTCACTCCCTACTCACTCTCTCCTCACTCCCTCCTCACTCCCTCCTCACTCCATCCTCCCACCTCACTCTATCCTCCCTCCTGACACCATCCTCCATCCATCCTGTCTCCATCCTCCCTCCCTTCTCTCTCCCTTCTCACTCCCTCCTCACTCGCTCCTCCCTCACTCCTCCCTCGCTCCTCACTCGCTCCTCACTCGCTCCTCCCTCCATCCTTACTCCATCCTCCCTCCCTCCACACTCCATCCTCAGTCCCTCCCTCCCTCATTCCATCCTCGCTAATCCTTGCTCATCCTCCCTCCTCACTCCCTCCTCACTCCCTCGGCACTCCCTCCTCACTCCCTCCTCACTCCCTCCTCACTTCCTCCTCACTCCCTCCTCACTTCCTCCTCACTCCCTCCTCACTCCCTCCTCACTCCCTCCTCATCCCTCCACACACCATCCTCCGTCCCTCCCTCCACACATCCTCACTCCTCCCTCATCCTCACTCCATCCTCACTCCATCCTCACTCCATCCTCACTCCATCCTCACTTCCTCCTCCCTCCCTCCTCCCTCCCTCCTCCCACCCTCCTCACTCCCTCCTCACTCCCTCCTCACTCCCTCCTCACTCCATCCTCACTCCATCCTCACTCAATCCTCCTTCCCTCCTCACTCTATCCTCACTCCCTCTTCACTCCTTCCTCCCTCACTCTTCACTCCCTCCTGCCTCCGTCCTCACTCCATCCTCACACACTACTCCTTCCCTCCTCACTCCATCCTCCTTCCCTCCTCACTCTATCCTCACTCCCTCTTCACTCCTTCCTCACTCCCACCTCACTCCATCCTCCCTCCCAACTCACTCCATCCTCCCTCCCACCTCACTCCATCCTCCCTCCCTCCTCACTCCATCCTCCCTCCCAACTCACTCCATCCTCCCTCCCTCCTCACTCCATCCTCCCTCCTCACTCCCTCCTCACTCCCTCCTCACTCCCTCATCACACCCTCATCACACCCTCATCACACACTCATCACACACTCATCACAACCTCTTCACACCCTCATCACACCCTCATCACTCCCTACTCACTCCCTACTCACTTCCTCCCCACTCCCTGCTCACTCCATCTTCCCTCCCTCCCTCCTCACACCCTCCTCACTTCCTACTCACTCCCTCCTCATTGCTATTCACTCCCTCCTCACTACCACCTCACTCCCTCCTCACTCCCTCCTCACTCCCTCCTCACTCCCTCCTCACTCCATCCTCACTCAATTCTCCTTCCCTCCACACTCTATCCTCACTCCCTCTTCACTCCTTCCTCCCTCACTCTTCACTCCCTCCTGCCTCCGTCCTCACTCCATCCTCACACACTACTCCCTCCCTCCTCACTCCATCCTCACTCCATCCTCCTTCCCTCCTCATTCTATCCTCACTCCCTCTTCACTCCTTCCTCACTCCCACCTCACTCCATCCTCCCTCCCACCTCACTCCATTCTCCCTCCCTCCTCACTCCATCCTCCCTCCCTCCTCACTCCATCCTCCCTCCCTCCTCCGAAGCTCCTCACTCCCTCCCCACTCCCTCCGCACTCCGTCCTCACTCCCTCATCTCACCCTCATCACACCCTCATCACACCCTCATCACACCCTCATCACTACCTCTTCACACCCTCATCACACCCTCATCACACACTCATCACACCCTCATCACTCCCTACTCACTCCTTCCCCACTTGCTGCTCACTACATCTTCCCTCCCTCCCTCCTCACACCCTCCTCACTTCCTACTCACTCCCTCCTCATTGCTATTCATTCCCTCCTCACTCCCTCCTCACTCCCTCCTCACTCCCTCCTCACTCCCTCCTCCCACCCTCCTCCCACCCTCCTCCCACCCTCCTCCCACCCTCCTCACTCCATCCTCACTCCATCCTTACTCAATCCTCCTTCCCTCCTCACTCTATCCTCACTCCCTCTTCACTCCTTCCTCCCTCACTCTTCACTCTCTTCTGCCTCCGTCCTCACTCCATCCTCACACACTACTCCTTCCCTCCTCACTCCATCCTCACTCCATCCTCCTTCCCTCCTCACTCTATCCTCACTCCCTCTTCACTCCTTCCTCACTCCCACCTCACTCCATCCTCCCTCCCACCTCACTCCATCCTCCCTCCCACCTCACTCCATCCTCCCTCCCACCTCACTCCATCCTCCCTCCTGCCTCACTCCATTCTCCCTCCCTCCTCACTCCATCCTCCCTCCCTCCTCACTCCATCCTCCCTCCCTCGTCCGAAGCTCCTCACTCCCTCCCCACTCCCTCCGCACTCCCTCATCTCACCCTCATCTCACCCTCATCTCACCCTCATCACACCCTCATCACACCCTCATCACTACCTCTTCACACCCTCATCACACCCTCATCACACCCTCATCACTCCCTACTCACTCCCTCCCCACTCGCTGCTCACTACATCTTCCCTCCCTCCCCTCCCTCCTCACACCCTCCTCACTTCCTACTCACTCCCTCCTCATTGCTATTCATTCCCTCCTCACTCGCTCCTCACTCCCTCCTCAATCCCTCCACACTCCCTCCACACTCCCTCCTCACTCCATCTTCCCTCCCTCACTCCCTCCTTACTTCCGACTCACTCCATCCACCATCTCTCCTCACTCCCTTCTCAGTCCCTTCTCACTCCCTCCTCACTCCCTCCTCACTCTTTCCTGCCTCCCACATCCCTCCCTCCTCACTCCATCCTCACTCCCACTCCATCCTCCCTCCCTCCTCCCACCCTCCTCCCACCCTCCTCCCACCCTCCTCACTCCCTCCTCACTCCCTCCTCACTCTCTCCTCACTCTCTCCTCACTCCCTCCTCACTTCCTCCTCACTCCCTCCTCACTCCCTCCTCACTCTTTCCTGCCTCCCACATCCCTCCCTCCTCACTCCATCCTCACTCCCACTCCATCCTCCCTCCCTCCTCCCACCCTCCTCCCACCCTCCTCCCACCCTCCTCCCACCCTCCTCCCTCCCTCCTCACTCTCTCCTCACTCTCTCCTCACTCTCTCCTCACTCCCTCCTCACTTCCTCCTCACTCCCTCCTCACTCCCTCCTCACTCAATCCTCACTCCATCCTCACTCGATCCTCACTCGATCCTCACTCAATCCTCCTTCAATCCTCACTCTATCCTCACTCCCTCTTCATTCCTTCCTCCCTCACTCCTCACTCCCTCCTGCCTCCGTCCTCACTCCATCCTCACACACTACTCCCTCCCTCCTCACTCCATCCTCACTCCAACCTACTTTCCTTCTCACTCTATCCTCACTCCCTCTTCACTCCTTCCTCACTCCCACCTCACTCCATCCTCCCTCCCACCTCACTCCAGCCTCCCTCCCTCCTCACTCCATCCTCCCTCCCTCCTCCCAAGCTGCTCACTCCCTCCACACTCCCTCCGCACTCCCAGCTCACTCCCTCATCACACTCTCATCACACTCTCATCACACTCTCATCACACACTCATCACTACCTCTTCACACCCTCATCACACCCTCATCACACCCTCATCACTCCCTACTCACTCCCTCCACACTCCCTGCTCACTCCATCTTCCCACCCTCCCTCCCTCCTCACACGCTTCTCACTTCCTACTCACTCCCTCCTCATTGCTATTCACTCCCTCCTCACTCCCTCCTCACTCCCTACTCACTCCCTCCGCACTCCCTGCTCACTCCATCTTCCCACCCTCCCTTCCATGCTCACACGCTTCTCACTTCCTACTCACTCCCTCCTCACTCCCTCCTCACTCCCTCCTCACTCCCTCCACACTCTCTCCACACTCCATCTTCCCTCCCTCACTCCCTCCTCACTCTCACCTTACTTCCGACTCACTCCATCCACCATCTCTCCTCACTCCCTCCTCAATCCCTCCTCACTCCCTCCTCACTTTTTCCTGCCTCCCACATCCCTCCCTCCTCACTCCATCCTCCCTCCCACTCCATCCTCCCTCCTCACTCTATCCTCCCTCCTGACTCCATCCTCCATCCATTCTGTCTCCATTCTCCCTCCCTCCTCACTCCCTCCTCACTCCCTCCTCACTCTCTCCTCACTCGCTCCTCCCTCCCTCATCACTCCATCCCCCTCCCTCCACACTCCATCCTCCCTCCTCACTCCATCCTCCCTTCTCACTCTATCCTCCATCCATCCTGTCTCCATCCTCCCTCCCTTCTCCCACCTTCTTCACTCCCTCCTCGCTCCTTCCTCACTCCCTCCTCGCTCCTTCCGCACTCCCTCCTCACTCCTTCCTCACTCCCTCCTCACTCCCTGCTCCCTACCTCCTCACTCCCTGCTCACTGCCTCCTCACTCCCTTCTCCCTACTTCCTCACTCCCTCCTCACTCCTTCCTTACTCCTTCCTCACTCCTTCCTCAATCCCTGCTCCCTACCTCCTCACTCCCTGCTCCCTACGTCCTCACTCTCACCTCACTCCTTCGTCACTCACTGCTCACTCCCTCCTCACTCCTTCCTCACTCTCTCCTCACTCCCTGCTCCCTACCTCCTCACTCCCTCCTCACTCCCTCCTCACTCCTTCCTCACTCCTTCCTCATCCCTGCTCACTTCTTCCTCACTTCTTCCTCACTCCTTCCTCACTCCCTCCTCACTCCCTGCTCGCTACCTCCTCACTTCCTGCTCCCTACCTCCTCACACCCTCCTCACTCCCACCCCACTCCCACCCCACTCCCACCTCACTCCCTCCTCACTCCCTCCTCACGCCCTCCTCACTCCCTCCTCACGCCCTCCTCACTCCCTGCTCCCTACCTCCTCACTCCCTGCGCCCTACCTCCTCACTCCCTGCTCCCTACCTCCTCACTCACTGCTCCCTACCTCCTCCCTACCTCCTCCCAACCTCCTCCCTCCCTCCTCCCTCCCTCCTCACTCCCTCCTCCCTCCCTCCTCACTCCCTCCTCACTCCTTCCTCACTCCCTCCTCACTCCCTGCTCCCTACCTCCTCATCCCTGCTCCATACCTCCTCACTCCCTGCTCCGTACCTCCTCACTCCCTACTCCCTACCTCCTCACTCCCTCCTCACTCTTTCCTCACTCCCTGTTCACTCAATCCTCCCTCCCTCCTCACTCCCTCCTCGCTCCCTCCTCGCTCCCTGCTCGCTCCCTGCTCACTCCCTCCTCACTCCCTCCTCACTCCCTCCTCACTCCTTCCTCACTCCCTGCTCACTCCCTCCTCACTCCTTCCTCTCTCCTTCCTCCCTACCTTCTCACTCCCTGCTCCCTACCTCCTCACTCCCTGCTCCCTACCTCCTCACTCCCTGCTCACTCCATCCTCACTCCCTCACTCACTCCTCACTCACTCCTCCCTCCTCACTCCCTCCTCACTCCCTCCTGCTTCCCTCCTCACTTCCTCCTCCCTCCTCACTCTATCCTCGCTCCCTCCTCACCCAATCCTCCCTCCCTCCTCACTCCCTCCTCACTCCATCCTGCCTCCCACATCCCTCCCTCCTCACTCCATCCTCAATCCTCACTCCGTCCTCCCTCCTCACTCTATCCTCCCTCCTGACTCCATCCTCCATCCATCCTGTCTCCATCCTCCCTCCCTTCTCCCTCCCTTCTCCCTCCCTTCTCACTCCCTCCTCATTCCCTCCTCACTCCCTCCTCGCTCCTTCCTCGCTCCTTCCTCGCTTCTTCCTCACTCCCTCCTCACTCCCTCCTCACTCCCTCCTCACTCCCTCCTCACTCCATACTCCCTCCTCACTCTAGCCTCCCTCCTGACTCCATCCTCAATCCATCCTGTCTCCATCCTCCCTCCCTTCTCTCTCCCTTCTCACTCACTCCTCACTCTCTCCTCCCTCCCTCCTCACTCCATCCTCGCTCATCCTCCCTCCATCCTCCCTCCTGACTCCTTCCTCACTCCTTCCTCACTCCTTCCTCACTCCCTCCTCCCCCCTCCTCACTCCCTCCTCACTCCCTCCTCTCTCCCTCCTCAATCCCTCCTCAATCCCTCCTCACTCCATCCTGCCTCCCACATCCCTCCCTCCTCACTCCATCCTCCCTCCTCACTCTATCCTCCCCTTCTGACTCCATCCTCCATCCATCATGTCTGCATCCTCCCTCCCTTCTCCCTCCCTTCTCACTCCCTCCTCACTCCCTCCTCCATCGCTCCTCCCTCGCTCCTCACTCACTCTTCACTCGCTCCTCCCTCCCTCCTTACTCCATCCTCCCTCCCTCCACACTACATCCTCAGCTCCCTCCCTCCCTCACACCATCCTCATTCCATCCTCGCTTATCCTCACTAATCCTTGCTCATCCTCCCTCCTCACTCCCTCCTCACTCCCTCCTCACTCCCTCCTCACTCCATCCTCACTCCATCCTCATCCCTCCACAGACCATCCTCCGTCCCTCCCTCCATACATCCTCACTCCTCCCTCCTTCCTCCCTCCTTCCTCACTCCCTCCTCACTCCCTCCTCCCTCCCTCCTCCCTCCCTCCTCCCACCCTCCTCACTTCCTCCTCACTCCCTCCTCACTCCCTCCTCACTCCCTCCTCACTCCCTCCTCACTCCCTCCTCACTCCCTCCTCACTCAATCCTCACTCAATCCTCACTCGATCCTCACTCCATCCTCACTCGATCCTCACTCAATCCTCACTCAATCCTCCTTCAATCCTCACTCTATCCTCACTCCCTCTTCATTCCTTCCTCCCTCACTCCTCACTCCCTCCTGCCTCCGTCCTCACTCCATCCTCACACACTACTCCCCTCCCTCCTCACTCCATCCTCACTCCATCCTACTTTCCTTCTAACTCTATCCTCACTCCCTCTTCACTCCTTCCTTACTCCCACCTCACTTCATCCTCCCTCCCACCTCACTCCAGCCTCCCTCCCTCCTCACTCCATCCTCCCTCCCTCCTCCCAAGCTGCTCACTCCCTCCACACTCCCTCTGCACTCCCAGCTCACTCCCTCATCACACTCTCATCACACACTCATCACACACTCATCACTACCTCTTCACCACCCTCATCACACCCTCATCACTCCCTACTCACTCCCTCCACACTCCCTGCTCACTCCATCTTCCCACCCTCCCTCCCTCCTCACACACTTCTCACTTCCTACTCACTCCCTCCTCATTGCTATTCACCTCCCTCCTCACTCCCTCCTCACTCCCTCCTCACTCCCTCCTCACTCCCTACTCACGCCCCTCCACACTCCCTGCTCACTCCATCTTCCCACCCTCCCCTCCCTCCTCACACGCTTCTCACTTCCTACTCACTCCCTCCTCATTGCTATTCACTCCCTCCTCACTCCCTCCTCACTCCCTCCTCACTCCCTCCACACTCCCTCCAAACTCCATCTTCCCTCCCTCACTCCCTCCTCACTCTCACCTTACTTCCGACTAACTCCATCCACCATCTCTCCTCACTCCCTCCTCACTCCCTTCCTCACTCTCACCTTACTTCCGACTAACTCCATCCACCATCTCTCCTCACTCCCTCCTCACTCCCTCCTCACTTTTTCCTGCCTCCCACATCCCTCCCTCCTCACTCCATCCTCCCTCCCACTCCATCCTCCATCCATTCTGCCTCCATCCTCCCTCCCTCCTCCCTCCCTCCTCCCTCCCTCCTCACTCCCTCCTCACTCCCTCCTCACTCGCTCCTCCCTCCCTCCTCACTCCATCCCCCCCTCCTCACTCCATCCTCCCTCCTCACTCCATCCTCCCTTCTCACTCTATCCTCCATCCATCCTGTCTCCATCCTCCCTCCCTTCTCCCTCCTTCCTCACTCCCTCCTCACTCCCTCCTCGCTCCTTCCTCACTCCCTCCTCACTCCCTGCTCCCTATCTCCTCACTCCCTGCTCACTACCTCCTCACTCCCTGCTCCCTACCTCCTCACTCCCTGCTCACTACCTCCTCACTCCTTCCTCACTCCTTCCTCAATCCCTGCTCCCTACCTCCTCACTCCCTGCTCCCTACGTCCTCACTCTCACCTCACTCCTTCGTCACTCACTGCTCACTCCCTCCTCACTCCTTCCTCACTCTCTCCTCACTCCCTGCTCCCTACCTCCTCACTCCCTCCTCCCTACCTCCTCACTCCCTCCTCACTCCTTCCTCACTCCTTCCTCATCCCTGCTCACTTCTTCCTCACTCCTTCCTCACTCCCTCCTCACTCCCTGCTCGCTACCTCCTCACTTCCTGCTCCCTACTTCCTCACACCCTCCTCACTCCCACCTCACTCCCATCTCACTCCCACCTCACTCCTTCCTCACTCCCTGCTCCCTACCTCCTCACTCCCTGTGCCCTACCTCCTCACTCCCTGCTCCCTACCTCCTCACTCACTGCTCCCTACCTCCTCCCTACCTCCTCCCTACCTCCTCCCTACCTCCTCCCTCCCTCCTCCCTCCCTCCTCACTCCATCCACACTCCCTCCTCACTCTCTCCTCACTTCCTCCTCACTCCCTCCTCACTCCCTCCTCACTCGATCCTCACTCAATCCTCACTCCATCCTCACTCCATCCTCACTCCATCCTCACTCCATCCTCACTCGATCCTCACTCAATCCTCACTCACTCCTCCTTCAATCCTCACTCTATCCTCACTCCCTCTTCATTCCTTCCTCCCTCACTCCTCACTCCCTCCTGCCTCCGTCCTCACTCCATCCTCACACACTACTCCCTCCCTCCTCACTCCATCCTCACTCCATCCTACTTTCCTTCTAACTCTATCCTCACTCCCTCTTCACTCCTTCCTTACTCCCACCTCACTCCATCCTCCCTCCCACCTCACTCCAGCCTCCCTCCCTCCTCACTCCATCCTCCCTCCCTCCTCCCAAGCTGCTCACTCCCTCCACACTCCCTCCTGCACTCCCAGCTCACTCCCTCATCACACTCTCATCACACACTCATCACACACTCATCACTACCTCTTCACACCCTCATCACACCCTCATCACACCCTCATCACTCCCTACTCACTCCCTCCACACTCCCTGCTCACTCCATCTTCCCACCCTCCCTCCCTCCTCACACACTTCTCACTTCCTACTCACTCCCTCCTCATTGCTATTCACTCCCTCCTCACTCCCTCCTCACTCCCTCCTCACTCCCTACTCACGCCCTCCACACTCCCTGCTCACTCCATCTTCCCACCCTCCCTCCCTCCTCACACGCTTCTCACTTCCTACTCACTCCCTCCTCATTGCTATTCACTCCCTCCTCACTCCCTCCTCACTCCCTCCTCACTCCCTCCACACTCCCTCCAAACTCCATCTTCCCTCCCTCACTCCCTCCTCACTCTCACCTTACTTCCGACTAACTCCATCCACCATCTCTCCTCACTCCCTCCTCACTCCCTCCTCACTTTTTCCTGCCTCCCACATCCCTCCCTCCTCACTCCATCCTCCCTCCCACTCCATCCTCCATCCATTCTGCCTCCATCCTCCCTCCCTCCTCCCTTCCTCCTCACTCCCTCCTCACTCCCTCCTCACTCGCTCCTCCCTCCCTCCTCACTCCATCCCCCCTCCTCACTCCATCCTCCCTCCTCACTCCATCCTCCCTTCTCACTCTATCCTCCATCCATCCTGTCTCCAATCTCCCTCCCTTCTCCCTCCATCCTCACTCCCTCCTCACTCCTTCCTCACTCCCTCCTCACTCCCTGCTCCCTACCTCCTCATCCCTGCTCCATACCTCCTCACTCCCTGCTCCGTACCTCCTCACTCCCTACTTCCTACCTCCTCACTCCCTCCTCACTCCTTCCTCACTCCCTGTTCACTCCATCCTCACTCTCTCCTCATCCAATCCTCCCTCCCTCCTCACTCCCTCCTCGCTCCCTGCTCGCTCCCTGCTCACTCCTTCCTTACTCCCTCCTCACTCCCTCCTCACTCCCTCCTCACTCGCTCCTCACTCCCTCCTCACTCCCTCCTCGCTCCTTCCTCACTCCATGCTCACTCCCTCCTCACTCCTTCCTCACTCCCTCCTCACTCCCTGCTCCCTATCTCCTCACTCCCTGCTCACTACCTCCTCACTCCCTGCTCACTACCTCCTCACTCCCTGCTCCCTACCTCCTCACTCCCTGCTCACTACCTCCTCACTCCTTCCTCACTCCTTCCTCAATCCCTGCTCCCTACCTCCTCACTCCCTGCTCCCTACGTCCTCACTCTCACCTCACTCCTTCGTCACTCACTGCTCACTCCCTCCTCACTCCTTCCTCACTCTCTCCTCACTCCCTGCTCCCTACCTCCTCACTCCCTCCTCCCTACCTCCTCACTCCCTCCTCACTCCTTCCTCACTCCTTCCTCATCCCTGCTCACTTCTTCCTCACTCCTTCCTCACTCCCTCCTCACTCCCTGCTCGCTACCTCCTCACTTCCTGCTCCCTACTTCCTCACACCCTCCTCACTCCCACCTCACTCCCATCTCACTCCCACCTCACTCCCCTCACTCCCTGCTCCCTACCTCCTCACTCCCTGCGCCCTACCTCCTCACTCCCTGCGCCCTACCTCCTCACTCACTGCTCCCTACCTCCTCCCTACCTCCTCCCTACCTCCTCCCTACCTCCTCCCTCCCTCCTCCCCCTCCCTCCTCACTCCATCCTCACTCCCTCCTCACTCCTTCCTCACTCCCTCCTCACTCCCTGCTCCCTACCTCCTCATCCCTGCTCCATACCTCCTCACTCCCTGCTCCGTACCTCCTCACTCCCTACCTCCTCACTCCCTCCTCACTCCTTCCTCACTCCCTGTTCACTCCATCCTCACTCTCTCCTCATCCAATCCTCCCTCCCTCCTCACTCCCTCCTCGCTCCCTGCTCGCTCCCTGCTCACTCCCTCCTTACTCCCTCCTCACTCCCTCCTCACTCCCTCCTCACTCGCTCCTCACTCCCTCCTCACTCCCTCCTCACTCCCTCCTTGCTCCTTCCTCACTCCCTGCTCACTCCCTCCTCACTCCTTCCTCACTCCCTCCTCACACCCTGCTCCCTATCTCCTCACTCCCTGCTCACTACCTCCTCACTCCCTGCTCACTACCTCCTCACTCCCTGCTCCCTACCTCCTCACTCCCTGCTCACTACCTCCTCACTCCTTCCTCACTCCTTCCTCAATCCCTGCTCCCTACCTCCTCACTCCCTGCTCCCTACGTCCTCACTCTCACCTCACTCCTTCGTCACTCACTGCTCACTCCCTCCTCACTCCTTCCTCACTCTCTCCTCACTCCCTGCTCCCTACCTCCTCACTCCCTCCTCCCTACCTCCTCACTCCCTCCTCACTCCTTCCTCACTCCTTCCTCATCCCTGCTCACTTCTTCCTCACTCCTTCCTCACTCCCCTCCTCACTCCCTGCTCGCTACCTCCTCACTTCCTGCTCCCTACTTCCTCACACCCTCCTCACTCCCACCTCACTCCCATCTCACTCCCACCTCACTCCCTCCTCACTCCCTGCTCCCTACCTCCTCACTCCCTGCGCCCTACCTCCTCACTCCCTGCGCCCTACCTCCTCACTCCCTGCTCCCTACCTCCTCACTCACTGCTCCCTACCTCCTCCCTACCTCCTCCCAACCTTGTCACTCCATCCTCACTCCCTCCTCACTCCCTCCTCACTCCTTCCTCACTCCCTCCTCACTCCCTGCTCCCTACCTCCTCATCCCTGCTCCATACCTCCTCACTCCCTGCTCCGTACCTCCTCACTCCCTACTCCCTACCTCCTCACTCCCTCCTCACTCCTTCCTCACTCCCTGTTCACTCCATCCTCACTCTCTCCTCATCCAATCCTCCCTCCCTCCTCACTCCCTCCTCGCTCCCTGCTCGCTCCTGCTCACTCCCTCCTTACTCCCTCCTCACTCCCTCCTCACTCCCTCCTCACTCACTCCTCACTCCTTTCTCACTCCTTCCTCACTCCCCTCCTCACTCCCTGCTCCCTACCTCCTCACTCTCTGCTCCCTACCCTCCTCACTCCCTGCTCCCTACCTCCTCACTCCCTCCTCACTCCTTCCTCATTCCCTCCTCTCTCCTTCCTCCCTACCTTCTCACTCCCTACTCCCTACCTCCTCACTCCCTGCTCCCTACCTCTTCACTACCTGCTCCCTACCTCCTTACTCCCTGTTCACTCCCTCCTCACTCCCTCACTCACTCCTCACTCACTCCCTCCCTCCTCACTCCCTCCTCACTCCCTCCTGCCTCCCTCCTCACTTCCTCCTCCCTCCTCACTCTATCCTCGCTCCCTCCTCACCCAATCCTCCCTCCCACCTCACTCCCTCCTCATTCCCTCCTCACTCCATCCTGCCACCCACATCCCTCCCTCCTCACTCCATCCTCAATCCTCACTCCGTCCTCCCTCCTCACTCTATCCTCCCTCCTGACTCCATCCTCCATCCATCCTGTCTCCATCCTCCCTCCCCTTCTCCCTCCCTTCTCCCTCCCTTCTCACTCCCTCCTCACTCCCTCCTCCCTTGCCCCTCACTCGCTCCTCACTCCATCCTCCCTCCATCCACACTCCATCCTCAGTCCCTCCCTCTCTCACACCATCCTCATTCCATCCACGCTCATCCTCGCTCATCTTCCTTCCATCCTCCCTCCATCCTCCCTCCATCCTCCCTCCATCCTCCCTCCTCACTCCCTCCTTACTCCCTCCTCACTCCCTCCTCACTCCCTCCTCACTCCCCTCCTCACTCCATCCTCACTCCATCCTCATTCCATCCTCATCCCTCCACACACCATTCTCCCACCCTCCCTCCTCACTCCCTCACTCCTCCCTCCATCCTCCCTCCATCCTCACTCCATCCTCACTCCCTCCTCTCTCCCTCCTCACTCCCTCCTCACTCCATCCTTCTTCCCTCAATCCTCACTCCAAGCTCTCTCCATCCTCTCTTCCTCCTCACTCCCTCCTCACTCGCTCCTCCCTCACTCCTCCCTCACTCCTCCCACACTCCTCCCTCACTCCTCACTCCATCCTCACTCCATCCTCACTCCATCCTCACTCCATCCTCACTCAATCCTCACTCCATCCTCACTCCATCCTCTCTCCCTCCTCTCTCCCTCCTCTCTCCCTCCTCACTCCCCTCCTCACTCCCTCCTCACTCCCTCCACACTCCATCCTTCTTCCCTCAATCCTCACTCCAAGCTCTCTCCATCCTCTCTCCCTCCTCACTCTCTCCTCCCTCACTCCTCCCTCACTCCTCACTCACTCCTCCCTCACTCCTCACTCCATCCTCACTCCATCCTCACTCCCCCCTCACTCCAAGCTCTGTCCATCCTCACTCCCTCCTCACTCCTTCCTCACTCACTTCTCCCTCCCTCCTCACTCCCTCCTCATTCCTTCACTCGCTCCTCACTCCTTCCTCACTCCCTCCTCACTCCCTCCTCACTCGCTCCTCACTCCCTCCTCACTCCCACTTCTCTCCCTCCTCACTCCCTCCCCACTCCCTCCCTCCTCCCTCCCTCCCTCCTCCCTCCCTCCTCCCACCATGCTCACTCGCTTCTCTCTCCCTCCTCCCCTCCCTCCTCACTTCCTCTTCACTTCCTCCTCCCTCCCTTCTCACTTCCTCCTCGCTCCCTCCTCGCTCCCTCCTCACTGCCACCCTCACTCCCTCCTCACTCCCCTCCTCACTCCATCCTCACTCCCTCACTCACTCCTCACTCACTCCTCCCTCCCTCCTCACTCCCTCCTCACACCCTCCTGCCTCCCTCCTCACTTCCTCCTCCCTCCTCACTCTATCCTCACACCCTCCTCACCCAATCCTCACTCCCTCCTCACTCCCTCCTCACTCCCTCCTCCCTCACTCCTCTCTCGCTCCTCACTCGCTCCTCCCTCCCTCCCTCACTCCATCCTCCCTCCCTTCTCCCTCCCTTCTCCCTACCTTCTCACTCCCTTCTCAGTCCCTTCTCCCTACCTTCTCCCTCTCTACTACCTCCCTTCTCACTCCCTCCTCACTGCCTCCTCCCTCGCTCCTCTCTCGCTCCTCACTCGCTCCTCCTCCCTCCTCACTCCATCCTCCCTCCCTTCTCCCTCCCTTCTCTCTACCTTCTCACTCCCTTCTCACTCCCTTCTCCCTACCTTCTCACTCCCTTCTACCTCCCTTCTCACTCCCTCCTCACTGCCTCCTCCCTCACTCCTCACTCACTCCTCACTCACTCCTCCCTCCCTCCTCACTCCATCCTCCCTCCCTCTGCACTCCATCCTCAGTCCCTCCCTCCCTCACACCATCCTCATTCCATCCTCACTCATCCTCGCTCCTCCTCACTCATCCTCCCTCCATCCGCCCTCCATCCACCCGACTCACTCCCTCCTCACTCACTCCACTCCAACCTCACTCCAACCTCACTCCATCCTCACTCCATCCTCACTCCATCCTCACTCCATCCTCATCCCTCCACACTCCATCATCCCTCCCTCCCTCCATCCTCACTCCCTCCTCACTCCCTCCTCACTCCCTCCTCACCCAATCCTCCCCTCCCTCCTCATCCCTCCTCACGCCCTCCTCACTCCCTCCTCACTCCATCCTCACTCCCTCCTCACTCCCTCCTCACTCCTTCCTCACTCCCTCCTCACTCCCTGCTCCCTACCTCCTCATCCCTGCTCCATACCTCCTCACTCCCTGCTCCGTACCTCCTCACTCCCTACTCCCTACCTCCTCACTCCCTCCTCACTCCTTCCTCACTCCCTGTTCACTCCATCCTCACTCTCTCCTCATCCAATCCTCCCTCCCTCCTCACTCCCTCCTTGCTCCCTGCTCGCTCCCTGCTCACTCCCTCCTTACTCCCTCCTCACTCCCTCCTCACTCGCTCCTCACTCCCCTCCTCACTCCCTCCTCGCTCCTTCCTCACTCCCTCCTCACTCCCTGCTCCCTATCTCCTCACTCCCTGCTCACTACGTCCTCACTCCCTGCTCCCTACCTCCTCACTCCCTGCTCACTACCTCTCCTCACTCCTTCCTCACTCCTTCCTCAATCCCTGCTCCCTACCTCCCTCACTCCCCTGCTCCCTACGTCCTCACTCTCACCTCACTCCTTCGTCACTCACTGCTCACTCCCTCCTCACTCCTTCCTCACTCTCTCCTCACTCCCTGCTCCCTACCTCCTCACTCCCTCCTCCCTACCTCCTCACTCCCTCCTCACTCCTTCCTCACTCCTTCCTCATCCCTGCTCACTTCTTCCTCACTCCTTCCTCACTCCCTCCTCACTCCCTGCTCGCTACCTCCTCACTTCCTGCTCCCTACTTCCTCACACCCTCCTCACTCCCACCTCACTCCCATCTCACTCCCACCTCACTCCCTCCTCACTCCCTGCTCCCTACCTCCTCACTCCCTGCGCCCTACCTCCTCACTCCCTGCTCCCTACCTCTTCACTCACTGCTCCCTACCTCCTCCCTACCTCCTCCCTACCTCCTCCCCTACCTCCTCCCTACCTCCTCCCCTCCCTCCTCCCTCGCTTGTCACTCCATCCTCACTCCCTCCTCACTCCCTCCTCACTCCTTCCTCACTCCCTCCTCACTCCCTGCTCCCTACCTCCTCATCCCTGCTCCATACCTCCTCACTCCCTGCTCCGTACCCTCCTCACTCCCTACTCCCTACCTCCTCACTCCCTCCTCACTCCTTCCTCACTCCCTGTTCACTCCATCCTCACTCTCTCCTCATCCAATCCTCCCTCCCTCCTCACTCCCTCCTCGCTCCCTGCTCGCTCCCTGCTCACTCCCTCCTTACTCCCTCCTCACTCCCTCCTCACCTCCCTCCTCACTCGCTCCTCACTCCCTCCTCACTCACTCCTCACTCCTTTCTCACTCCTTCCTCACTCCCTCCTCACTCCCTGCTCCCTACCTCCTCACTCTCTGCTCCCTACCCTCCTCACTCCCTGCTCCCTACCTCCTCACTCCCTCCTCACTCCTTCCTCACTCCCTCCTCTCTCCTTCCTCCCTCCCTTCTCACTCCCTACTCCCTACCTCCTCACTCCCTGCTCCCTACCTCTTCACTACCTGCTCCCTACCTCCTTACTCCCTGTTCACTCCCTCCTCACTCCCTCACTCACTCCTCACTCACTCCTCCCTCCTCACTCCCTCCTCACTCCCTCCTGCCTCCCTCCTCACTTCCTCCTCCCTCCTCACTCTATCCTCGCTCCCTCCTCACCCAATCCTCCCTCCCACCTCACTCCCTCCTCATTCCCTCCTCACTCCATCCTGCCACCCACATCCCTCCCTCCTCACTCCATCCTCAATCCTCACTCCGTCCTCCCTCCTCACTCTATCCTCCCTCCTGACTCCATCCTCCATCCATCCTGTCTCCATCCTCCCTCCCTTCTCCCTCCCTTCTCCCTCCCTTCTCCCTCCCTTCTCCCTCCCTTCTCACTCCCTCCTCACTCCCTCCTCCCTTGCCCCTCACTCGCTCCTCACTCCATCCTCCCTCCATCCACACTCCATCCTCAGTCACTCCCTCTCTCACACCATCCTCATTCCATCCACGCTCATCCTCGCTCATCTTCCTTCCATCCTCCCTCCATCCTCCCTCCATCCTCCCTCCTCACTCCCTCCTCACTCCCTCCTCACTCCCTCCTTACTCCCTCCTCACTCCCTCCTCACTCCCTCCTCACTCCCTCCTCACTCCCTCCTCACTCCATCCTCATTCCATCCTCATCCCTCCACACACCATTCTCCCACCCTCCCTCCTCACTCCCTCACTCCTCCATCCTCCCTCCATCCTCACTCCATCCTCACTCCCTCCTCTCTCCCTCCTCACTCCCTCCTCACTCCATCCTTCTTCCCTCAATCCTCACTCCAAGCTCTCTCCATCCTCTCTCCCTCCTCACTCCCTCCTCACTCGCTCCTCCCTCACTCCTCCCTCACTCCTCCCTCACTCCTCCCACACTCCTCCCACACTCCTCCCTCACTCCTCACTCCATCCTCACTCCATCCTCACTCCATCCTCACTCAATCCTCACTCCCTCCTCACTCCAAGCTCTGTCCATCCTCACTCCCTCCTCACTCCCCTCCTCACTCACTTCTCCCTCCCTCCTCATTTCTTCACTCGCTCCTCATTCCCTCCTCACTCCCTCCTCACTCCCTCCTCACTCCCTCCCTCCTCACTCCCCCTCACTCCCCACCTCTCCTTCCTCACTCCCTCCCTCCTCCCCTCCCTCCTCCCTCCCTCCTCCCCACCATGCTCACTCGCTTCTCTCTCCCTCCTCCTCCCTCCTCACTTCCTCTTCACTTCCTCCTCCCTCCCTTCTCACTTCCTCCTTGCTCCCTCCTCGCTCCCTCCTCACTGCCACCTCACTCCCTCCTCACTCCATCCTCACTCCCTCACTCACTCCTCATTCACTCCTCCCTCACTCCTCACTCCCTCCTCACACCCTCCTGCCTCCCTCCTCACTTCCTCCTCCCTCCTCACTCTATCCTTACTCCCCTCCTCACCCAATCCTCCCTCCCTCCTCACTCCATCCTGCCTCCCACATCCCTCCCTACTCACTCCATCCTCCCTCCTCACTCCGGACTCCATCCTCCATACATCCTGTCTCCATCCTCCCTCCCTTCTCCCTACCTTCTCCCTCCCTTCTCACTCCCTTCTCCCTACCTTCTTCCTCCCTACTACCTCTCTTCTCACTCCCTCCTCACTGCCTCCTCGCTCGCCTCCTCTCTCGCTCCTCCCTCGCTCCTCCCTACCTCCTCATTCCCTCCTCACTCCTTCCTCACTCCCTGCTCACTCCCTGCTCACCTCCCCTCCTCACTCCTTCCTCACTCCCTCCTCTCTCCCTCCTCCCTACCATCTCACTCCCTGCTCCCTACCTCCTCACTCCCTGCTCCCTATCTCTTCACTACCTGCCTCCCTACCTCCTCACTCCCTGCTCACTCCATCCTTACTCCCTCACTCACTCCTCACTCACTCCTCACTCCTCACTCCCTCCTCACTCCCTCCTGCCTCCCTCCTCACTTCCTCCTCCCTCCTTACTCTATCCTCGCTCCATCCTCACCCAATCCTCCCTCCCTCCTCACTCCCTCCTCACTCCATCCTGCCTCCCACATCCCTCCCTCCTCACTCCATCCTCAATCCTCACTCCGTCCTCCCTCCTCACTCTATCCTCCCTCCTGACTCCATCCTCCATCCATCCTGTCTCCATCCTCCCTCCCTTCTCCCTCCCTTCTCCCTCCCTTCTCACTCCCTCCTCACTCCCTCCTCCCTTGCCCCTCACTCGCTCCTCACTCCATCCTCCCTCCATCCACACTCCATCCTCAGTCCCTCCCTCTCTCACACCATCCTCATTCCATCCACGCTCATCCTCGCTCATCTTCCTTCCATCCTCCCTCCATCCTCCCTCCATCCTCCCTCCATCCTCCCTCCTCACTCCCTCCTCACTCCCTCCTTACTCCCTCCTCACTCCCTCCTCACTCCCTCCTCACTCCCTCCTCACTCCCTCCTCACTCCATCCTCACTCCATCCTCATTCCATCCTCATCCCTCCACACACCATTCTCCCACCCTCCCTCCTCACTCCCTCACTCCTCCCTCCATCCTCCCTCCATCCTCCCTCCATCCCTCACTCCATCCTCACTCCCTCCTCTCTCCCTCCTCTCTCCCTCCTCACTCCATCCTTCTTCCCTCAATCCTCACTCCAAGCTCTCTCCATCCTCTCTCCCTCCTCACTCCCTCCTCACTCGCTCCTCCCTCACTCCTCCCTCACTCCTCCCACACTCCTCCCTCACTCCTCCCTCACTCCTCACTCCATCCTCACTCCATCCTCACTCCATCCTCACTCCATCCTCACTCCATCCTCACTCCATCCTCACTCCATCCTCACTCCATCCTCACTCAATCCTCACTCCCTCCTCACTCCAAGCTCTGTCCATCCTCACTCCCTCCTCACTCCCTCCTCACTCACTTCTCCCTCCCTCCTCATTTCTTCACTCGCTCCTCATTCCCTCCTCACTCCCTCCTCACTCCCTCCTCACTCCCTCCTCCCTCCCTCCCTCCTCACTCCCACCTCACTCCCACCTCTCTCCTTCCTCACTCCCTCCCTCCTCCCTCCCTCCTCCCACCATGCTCACTCGCTTCTCTCTCCCTCCTCCCTCCCTCCTCACTTCCTCTTCACTTCCTCCTCCCTCCCTTCTCACTTCCTCCTTGCTCCCTCCTCGCTCCCTCCTCACTGCCACCTCACTCCCTCCTCACTCCCTCCTCACTCCATCCTCACTCCCTCACTCACTCCTCACTCACTCCTCCCTCACTCCTCACTCCCTCCTCACACCCTCCTGCCTCCCTCCTCACTTCCTCCTCCCTCCTCACTCTATCCTTACTCCCTCCTCACCCAATCCTCCCTCCCTCCTCACTCCCACCTCACTCCCTCCTCTCTCCATCCTGCCTCCCACATCCCTCCCTACTCACTCCATCCTCCCTCCTCACTCCAACCTCCCTCCTCACTCTATCCTACCTCCGGACTCCATCCTCCATACATCCTGTCTCCATCCTCCCTCCCTTCTCCCTACCTTCTCCCTCCCTTCTCACTCCCTTCTCCCTACCTTCTTCCTCCCTACTACCTCCCTTCTCACTCCCTCCTCACTGCCTCCTCGCTCGCTCCTCTCTCGCTCCTCCCTCGCTCCTCCCTACCCTCCTCATTCCCTCCTCACTCCTTCCTCACTCCCTGCTCACTCCCTGCTCACTCCCTCCTCATTCCTTCCTCACTCCCTCCTCTCTCCCTCCTCCCTACCATCTCACTCCCTGCTCCCTACCCTCCTCACTCCCTGCTCCCTATCTCTTCACTACCTGCTCCCTACCTCCTCACTCCCTGCTCACTCCATCCTCACTCCCTCACTCACTCCTCACTCACTCCTCACTCACTCCTCCCTCCTCACTCCCTCCTCACTCCCCTCCTGCCTCCCTCCTCACTTCCTCCTCCCTCCTTACTCTATCCTCGCTCCATCCTCACCCAATCCTCCCTCCTCACTCCCTCCTCACTCCATCCTGCCTCCCACATCCCTCCCTCCTCACTCCATCCTCAATCCTCACTCCGTCCTCCCTCCTCACTCTATCCTCCCTCCTGACTCCATCCTCTATCCATCCTGTCTCCCTTCTCCCTCCCTTCTCCCTCCCTTCTCCCTCCCTTCTCCCTCCCTTCTCACTCCCTCCTCACTCCCTCCTCCCTTGCCCCTCACTCGCTCCTCACTCCATCCTCCCTCCCTCCACACTCCATCCTCAGTCCCTCCCTCCCTCACACCATCCTCATTCCATCCTCGCTCATCCTCGCTCATCCTCCTTTCATCCTCCCCCCATCCTCCCTCCATCCTCCCTCCATCCTCCCTCCTCACTCCATCCTCACTCCATCCTCACTCCATCCTCACTCCATCCTCATCCCTCCACACACCATTCTCCTACCAACCCTCCTCACTCCCTCACTCCTCCCTCCATCCTCACTCCATCCTCTCTCCCTCCTCTCTCCCCTCCTCTCTCCCTCCTCACTCCCTCCTCACTCCCTCCTCACTCCCTCCTCACTCCCTCCACACTCCATCCTTCTTCCCTCAATCCTCACTCCAAGCTCTCTCCATCCTCTCTCCCTCCTCACTCTCTCCTCCCTCACTCCTCCCTCACTCCTCCCTCACTCCTCCCTCACTCCTCCCTCACTCCTCACTCCATCCTCACTCCATCCTCACTCAATCCTCACTCCCCCCTCACTCCAAGCTCTGTCCATCCTCACTCCCTCCTCACTCCTTCCTCACTCACTTCTCCCTCCCTCCTCACTCCCTCCTCATTCCTTCACTCGCTCCTCACTCCCTCCTCACTCCCTCCTCACTCGCTCCCTCCCTCCTCTCCCTCCCTCCCTCCTCCCTCCATCCTCACTCCCTCCTCACTCCATCCTCACTCCCTCCTCACTCCCTCCTCACCCAATCCTCCCTCCCTCCTCATCCCTCCTCACGCCCTCCTCACTCCCTCCTCACTCCATCCTGCCTCCCACATCCCTCCCTCCTCACTCCATCCTCAATCCTCACTCTGTCCTCCCTCCTCACTCTATCCTCCCTCCTGACTCCATCCTCCATCCATCCTGTCTCCATCCTCCCTCCCTTCTCCCTCCCTTCTCCCTCCCTTCTCCCTCCCTTCTCCCTCCTTTCTCCCTCCCTTCTCCCTCCCTTCTCACTCCCTCCTCACTCCCTCCTCCCTTGCCCCTCACTCGCTCCTCACTCCATCCTCCCTTCCTCCACACTCCATCCTCAGTCCCTCCCTCCCCTCACACCATCCTCATTCCATCCTCGCTCATCCTCGCTCATCCTCCTTCCATCCTCCCTCCATCCTCCCTCCATCCTCCCTCCTCACTCCCTCCTCACTCCCTCCTCACTCCCTCCTCACTCCCTCCTCACTCTTTCCTGCCTCCCACATCCCTCCCTCCTCACTCCATCCTCCCTCCAACTCCATCCTGCCTCCTCAATCTATCCTCCCTTTCGACTCCATCCTCCATCCATTCTGTCTCCATCCTCCCTCCTGACTCCATCCTCCCTCCATCATCACTCCCTCCTCACTCACTCCTCACTCGCTCCACCCTCCCTCCTCACTCCATCCCCCTCCCTCCACACTCCATCCTCACTCCCTCCCTCCCTCACACCATCCTTATTCCATCCTCATTCCATCCTGGCTCATCCTTGCTCATCCTCCCTCCATCCTCCCTCCATTCTCCCTCCATCCTCCCTCCTCAATCCCTCCTCACTCCCTCCTCACTCCCTCCTCGCTCTTTCCTGCCTCCCACATCCCTCCCTCCTCACTCCATCCTCCCTCCCACTCCATCCTCCCTCCTCACTCTATCCTCCCTCCTGACTCCATCCTCCATCCATCCTCCATCCATCCTGTCTCCATCCTCCCTCAATCCTCACTCCCTCCTCACTCCCTCCTCACTCGCTCCTCACTCGCTCCACCCCTCCCTGCTCACTCCATTCCACCTCCCTCCACACTCCATCCTCACTCCCTCCCTCAAAACATCCTTATTCCATCCTCATTCCGTCCTCACTCCCCACTCCTCCTCACTGCCTCCTCACTCCCTTCTCACTCACTCCTCACTCCCACCTCATTCTGTCCTCACTCCCTCCTCCCTCACTCCTCACTCCTCACTCCTCCTCACTCCTCCTCACTCCCTCCCTCACTCCTCCCTCCCTCCTCCCTCCCTCCTCCCTCCCTCCTCATTCCATCCTCCCTCCCTCCTCATTCCATTTTCCCTCTCTCCAAACTACATCCTCCCTCCCTCCTCACTCAATGCTCCCTCCTCCCTCCCTCCTCCCTCCCTCCTTCCTCACTCCCTCCTCACTCCCTCCTCACTCCATCCTCACTCCATCTTCACTCCATCCTCACTCCATGATCCTTCCCTCCTCACTCTATCCTCACTCCCTCTTCACTCATTCCTCCCTCCCTCCTCACTTCCTCCTCCCTCCCTCCTCACTCAATCCTCGCTCCCTCCTCACCCAATCCTCCCTCCCTCCTCCCTCTCTCCTCCTTCCCTCCTCCCTCCCTCCTCCCTCCCTCCTCACTCCATCCTCACTCCATGATCTTCCCTCCTCACACTATCCTCACTCCCTCTTCACTCCTTCCTCCCTCCCTCCTCACTTCCTCCTCCCTCCCTCCTCACTCAATCCTCACTCCCTCCACACCCAATCTTCCCTCCCTCCTCCCTCCCTCCTCACTCCATCCTCACTCCATCCTCCCTCACACCTTCCTCCCTCCTCACTCCACCCTCCCTCCTCATTCTATCCTCCCTCCTGACTCCATCCTCCATCCATCCTGTCTCCATCCTCCCTCCCTTCTCCCTCCCTCCTCACTCCCTCCTCACTCACTCCTCCCTCCCTCCTCATTCCATACTCCCTCCCACACACTCCATCCACCCTCACACTATCCTCACACCACCCTCATTCCATCCTCATTCCATCCTACCTCCTCACTCCCTCCACATTCCATCCTTCTTCCCTCAATCCTCACTCCCTCCTCACTCCATGCTCTCTCCATCCTCTCTTCCTCCTCACTTCCTCCTCACTCCCTCCTCACACCCTCCTCACTCCCTCCCTCCTCACTCCATCCTGCCTCCCACATCCCTCCCTCCTCACTCCATCCTCAATCCGTCCTCCCTCCACACTCTATCCGCCCTCCTGACTCCATCCTCCATCCATCCTGTCTCCATCCTCCCTCCCTTCTCCCTCCCTGCTCCCTCCCTTCTCCCTCCCTTCTCCCTTCCTTCTCCCTCCCTTCTCACTCCCTCCTCACTCACTCCTCCCTTGCCCCTCACTCAATCCTCACTCCACCCTCCCTCCCTCCACACTCCATCCTCAGTCCCTCGCTCCCTCACACCATCCTCATTCCATCCCTCCCTCACACCATCCTCCTTCCATCCTCCTCCTCACTCCCTCCTCACTCCCTCCTCACTCCCTCCTCACTCCCTCCACACTCCATCCTCACTCCATCCTCACTCCATCCTCACTCCATTCTCATCCTCCACACACCATGTCTCCCACCCTCCCTCCTCACTCACTCACTCCTCCCTCCATCCTCACTCCATCCTCACTCCATCCTCACTCCACCTCCTCTCTCCCCCTCTCTCCTCCTCACTCCCTCCTCACCTCCCTCCTCACTCCCTCCACACTCCCTCCACACTCCATCCTTCTTCCCTCAATCCTCACTCCAAGCTCTCTCCACATGCTCTACTCCCTCCTCTCTCCTCCTCCCACTCTCTCCTACCCTCACTCCTCCCTCACTCCTCCCACACTCCTCCCTCACTCCTCCTCACTCCTCACTCCATCCTCACTCAATCCTCACTCCCTCCGCACCTCCATAGCTCTGTCCATCCTCACTCCCTCCTCACTCCCCTCCTCACTCACTTCTCCCTCCCTCCTCAACTCCCTCCTCATTCCTTCACTCGCTCCTCACTCCTTGCTTCTCACTCGCTCCTCACTCCATCCTCACTCGCTCCTCACTCCCTCCTCACTCCCACCTCTCTCCCTCCTCACTCCCTCTCATTCCCTCCATCCTCCCTCCCTCCTCCCTCCCTCCTCCCTCCCTCCCTCCTCCCACAATGCTCACGTCGCTCTCTCTCCTCCTCCCTCCCTCCTCACTTCCTCTTCACTTCCTCCTCCCTCCCTTCTCACTTCCACCTTGCTCCCTCCTCGCTCCCTCCTCACTAGCCACCTCACTCCCACCTCACTCCCTCCACACTCCATCCTCACTCCCCCACTCACTCCTCACTCACTCCTCCCACGCCTCCTCACTCCCTCCTCACACCCCTCCATGCCTCCCTCCTCACTTCCTCCTCCCTCCTCACTCTATCCTCACTCCTCCTCACCCAATCCTCCCTCCCTCCTCACTCCTCCTCACTCCTACTCATTCCATCCTCCCTCCTCACTCCCTCACTCCTCCTCACTCCATCCTCACTCCCTCCTCCCTCCCTCCTCCCTCCCTCCTCCCTCCCTCCTCCCTCACTCCTCACTCCCTCCTCACTCCTCCATCCTACTCCATCCTCACTCCATCCTCCCTCACATCTCCCTCCCTCCTCACTCCACCATCACTTCTCACTCTATCCTCCCTCCTGACTCCATCCTCCATCCATCCTGTCTCCATCCTCCCTCCCTTCTCCCTCCCTCCTCTTTCCCTCCTCACTCACTCCTCCTCCCTCCTCATTCCATACTCCCCTCCCAGCACACTCCATCCACCCTCACTCCATCCTCACACCACCCTCATTCCATCCTCCTTCCATCCTACCTCCTCCTCACTCCTCCTCACTCCCTCCACATTCCATCTCTTCCTCAATCCTCACTCCCTTCTCACTCCAAGCTCTCTCCATCCTCTCTTCCTCCTCACTCCCTCCTCACTCCCTCCTCACTCCCTCCTCACTCCCTCCTCACTCTTTCCTGCCTCCCACATCCCTCCCTCCTCACTCCATCCTCAATGCGTCCTCCCTCCTCACTCTATCCACCCTCCTGACTCCATCCTCCATCCATCCTGTCTCCATCCTCCCTCCCCTTCTCCCTCCCTTCTCCCTCCCTTCTCCCTCCCTTCTCCCTCCCTTCTCACTCCTCCTCACTCCCTCCTCCCTTGCCCCTCACTCGCTCCTCACTCCATCCTCCCTCCCTCCACACTCCATCCTCAGTCGCATCCCTCCCTCACACCATCCTCATTCCATCCTCGCTCATCCTCGCTCATCCTCCTTCCATCCTCCCTCCATCCTCCCTCCTCACTCCTTCCTCACTCCCTCCTCACTTCCTCCTCACTCCCTCCTCACTCCCTCCTCACTCCCTCCTCACCCTCCATCCTCACTCCATCCTCATCCCTCCACACACCATTCTCTCACCCTCCCTCCCACTCCCTACTCCTCCCTCCATCCTCACTCCATCCTCACTCACTCCTCACACCCTCCTCACTCCTCCTCACTCCCTCCTCACTCCTCCACACTCCATCCTTCTTCCCTCAATCCTCCACTCCAAGCTCTCTCCATCCTCTCTCCCTCCTCACTCTCTCCTCCCTCAATCCTCCCTCACTCCTCCCATTCTCCTCCCTCACTCCTCCCCTCACTCCTCACTCCATCCTCACTCCATCTTGACTCCATCCTCACTCAGTCCTCACTCCCCTCCTCACTTCCAAGCTCTGTCCATCTCCTCACTCCCTCCTCACTCACTTCTCCCTCCCTCCTCACTCCCTCCTCATTCCTTCACTCGCTCCTCACTCCTTCCTCACTCCCTCCTCACTCCCTCCTCACTCGCTCCCTCACTCCCTCCTCACTCCAAGCTCTGTCCATCCTCACTCCCTCCTCACTCCCACCTCACTCCCTCCTCACTCCCTCCCTCCTCCCTCCCTCCTCCCTCCCTCCTCTCACCATGCTCACTTCGCTTCTCTCTCCCTCCTCCCTCCCTCCTCACTTCCTCTTCACTTCCTCCTCCCTCCCTTCTCGCTTCCTCCTTGCTCCCTCCTCGCTCCCTCCTCACTGCCACCTCACTCCCTCCTCACTCCCTCCTCACTCCATCCTCACTCCCTCACTCACTCCTCACTCACTCCTCCCTCCCTCCTCACTCCCTCCTCACACCCTCCTGCTTCCCTCCTCACTTCCTCCTCCCTCCTCACTCTATCCTCACTCCCTCCTCACCCAATCCTCCCTCCCTCCTCACTCTCCTCCACTCCCTCCTCACTCCCTCCTCACTCCATCCTGCCTCCCACATCCCTCCCTACTCACTCCATCCTCCCTCCTCACTCCAACCTCCCTCCTCACTCTATCCTACCTCCGGACTCCATCCTCCATACATCCTGTCTCCATCCTCCCTCCCTTCTCCCTACCTTCTCCCTACCTTCTCCCTCCCTTCTCACTCCCTTCTCCCTACCTTCTCCCTCCCTACTACCTCCCTTCTCACTCCCTCCTCACTGCCTCCTCCCTCGCTCCTCTCTCGCTCCTCACTTGCTCCTCCCTCCCTCCTCACTCCATCCTCCCTCCCTTCTCCCTCCCTTCTCCCTACCTTCTCCCTCCCTTCTCACTCCCTTCTCCCTACCTTCTCCCTCCCTTCTACCTCCTTCTCACTCCCTCCTCACTGCCTCCTCCTCCCTCACTCCTCACTCGCTCCTCACTCGCTCCTCCCTCCCTCCTCACTCCATCCTCCCTCCCTCCTCACTCCATCCTCAGTCCCTCCCTCCCTCACACCGTCCTCATTCCATCCTCACTCATCCTCGCTCCTCCTCGCTCATCCTCCCTCCAATCTGCCCTCCATCCACCCGACTCACTCCCTCCTCACTCCCTCCTCACTCACCTCCACCCTCACACCATCCTCACTCCATCCTCACTCCATCCTCACTCCATCCTCATCCCTCCACACTCCATCATCCCTCCCTCCCTCCTCTCTCCCTCCTCTCTCCCTCCTCCTCCCTCCATCCTCACTCCCTCCTCACTCCCTCCTCACTCCCTCCTCACTCCCTCCTCACTCTTTCCTGCCTCCCACATCCCTCCCTCCTCACTCCATCCTCCCTCTGACTCCATCCTCCCTCCTCACTCTAACTTCCCTCCTGATTCCACCCTCCATCCATCCTGTCTCCATCCTCCCTCCATTCTCACTCCCTCCTCACTCGCTCCTCCCTCCCTCCTCACTCCATCTTCCTCCCTCCACACTCCATCCTCACTTCCCTCCCTCACACCATCCTCATTCCATCCTCATCCCATCCTCACTCCCTCCTCACTCCCTCCTCACTCCCTCCTCACTCGCTCCTCACTCCCTCCTCACTCCCTCCTCACTCCTTTCTCACTCCTTCCTCACTCCCTCCTCACTCCCTGCTCCCTACCTCCTCACTCCCTGCTCCCTACCCTCCTCACTCCCTGCTCCCTATCTCCTCACTCCCTCCTCACTCCTTCCTCACTCCCTGCTCACTCCACTCCTCACTCCTTCCTCACTCCCTCCTCTCTCCCTCCTCCCTACCTCCTCACTCCCTGCTCCCTACCTCCTGACTCTCTGCTCCCTACCTCTTCACTACCTGCTCCCTAACTCCTCAATCCCTGCTCACTCCATCCTCACTCCCTCACTCACTCCTCACTCACTCCTCCCTGCTCACTCCCTCCTGCCTCCCTCCTCACTTCCTCCTCCCTCTCACTCTATCCTCGCTCCCTCCTCACCCAATCCTCCCTCCCTCCTCATCCCTCCTCACGCCCTCCTCACTCCCTCCTCACTTCATCCTGCCTCCCTCATCCCTCCCTCCCTCACTCCATCCTCAATCCTCACTCCGTCCTCCCTCTCACTCTATCCTCCCTCCTGACTCCATCCTCCATCCATCCTGTCTCCATCCTCCTCCCTTCTCCCTCCCTTCTCCCTCCCTTCTCCTTCCCTTCTCCCTCCCTTCTCCCTCCTTACTCCCTCCACACTCCCTCCACACTCCCTCCTCACTCCATCTTCCCTCCCTCACTCCCTCCTCACTCCCTCCTTACTTCCGACTCACTCCATCCACCATCTCTCCTCACTCCCTTCTCAGTCCCTTCTCACTCCCTCCTCACTCCCTCCTCACTCCCTCCTCACTCCCTCCTCACTCCCTCCTCACTCTTTCCTGCCTCCCACATCCCTCCCTCCTCATGCCATCCTCACTCGCACTCCATCCTCCCTCCTCACTCTATCCTTCGTCCTGACTCCATCCTCCCTCCATCCTCCCTCCATCCTCCCTCCATCCTCCCTCCATCATCACTCCCTCCTCACTCCCTCCTCACTCCCTCCTCACTCGCTCCTCCCTCCCTCTTCACTCCATCCCCCTCCCTCCACACTCCATCCTCTCACTCCCTCCCTCCCTCACACCATCCTCACTCCTTCCTCATTCCATCCTGGCTCATCCTTGCTCATCCTTGCTCATCCTCCCTCCATCCTCCCTCCTCACTCCCTCCTCACTCCATCCTCATCCCTCCAAACACCATCTTCCCTTCCTCCCTCCTCTCTCCCTCACTCCTCCCTCCATCCTCAATCCCTCCTCACTCCATCCTCTCTCCTCTCCTCACTCCATCCTCTCTCCTTCCTCCCTCCCTCCTCACTCCCTCCTCCCTCCCTCCTCCCTCCCTCCTCCCACCATGCTCACTCGCTTCTCTCTCCCTCCCTCCCTCCCTCCTCACTTCCTCTTCACTTCCTCCTCCCTCCCTTCTCACTTCCTCCTTGCTCCCTCCTCGCTCCCTCCTCACTGGCCACCTTACTCCCTCCTCACTCCCTCCTCACCTCCCTCACTGACTCCTCACTCACTCCTCCCTCCCTCCTCACTCCCTCCTCACACCCTGCTGCCTCCCTCCTCACTTCCTCCTCCCTCCTCATTCTATCCTCACTCCCTCCTCACCCAATCCTCCCTCCCTCCTCACTCCCTACTCACTCCATCCTCCCTCCTCACTCCCTCCTCCCTCACTCCTCCTCACTCCTCCCTCACTCCTCCCTCACTCCTCCCTCACTCCTCATTCCATACTCCCTCCCTCCTCTTTCCATTCTCCCCTCTCTCCACACTACATCCTCCCTCCCTCCTCACTCAATGCTCCCTCCTCCCTCCCTCCTCCCTCCCTCCTCCCTCCCTCCTGCCTCCCTCCTCACTCCCTCCTCACTCCCTCCTCACTCCATCCTCACTCCATCCTCACTCCATGATCCTTCCCTCCTCACTCTATCCTCACTCCCTCTTCACTCCTTCCTCCCTCCCTCCCTCCTCACTCAATCCTCGCTCCCTCTCACCCAATCCTCCCTCCCTCCTCCCTCCCTCCTCCCTCCCTCCTCACTCCCTCCTCACTCCCTCCTCACTCCCTCCTCACTCTATCCTCACTCCATCCTCACTCCATCCTCCCTCACACCTCCCTCCCTCCTCACTCCACCATCACTTCTCACTCTATCCTCCCTCCTGACTCCATCCTCCATCCATCCTGTCTCCATCCTCCCTCCCTTCTCCCTCCCTCCTCACTCCCTCCTCACTCACTCTCCCTCCCTCCTCATTCCATACTCCCTCCCAGCACACTCCATCCACCCTCACACCATCCTCACACCACCCTCATTCCATCCTCATTCCATCCTACCTCCTCACTCCCTCCTCACTCCCTCCTCCCTCTCCCTCCACATTCCATCCTTCTTCCCTCAATCCTCACTCCCTCCTCACTCCAAGCTCTCTCCATCCTCTCTCCCTCCTCACTCCCTCTCACTCCCTCCTCACTCTTTCCTGCCTCCCACATCCCTCCTCCTCACTCCATCCTCAATCCGTCCTCCCTCCTCACTCTATCCGCCCTCCTGACTCCATCCTCACTCCATCCTGTCTCCATCCTCGCTCCCTTCTCCCTCCCTTCTCCCTCCCTTCTCCCTCCCTTCTCCCTCCCTCCTCACTCCCTCCTCCCTTGCCCCTCACTCGCTCCTCACTCCATCCTCCCTCCCTCCACACTCCATCCTCAGTTGCTCCCTCCCTCACACCATCCTCATTCCATCCTCGCTCATCCTCGCTCATCCCTCCTTCCATCCTCCCTCCATCCTCCCTCCTCACTCCCTCCTCACTCCCTCCTCACTCCCTCCTCACTCCATCCTCACTCCATCCTCACTCCATCCTCACTCCATCCTCATCCCTCACACACCATTCTCTCACCCTCCCTCCTCACTCCTCCCTCTATCCTCACTCCATCCTCACTCCATCCTCACTCCCTCCTCTCTCCCTCCTCACTCCCTCCTCACTCCCTCCTCACTCCCCCCACACTCCATCCTTCTGCCCTCAATCCTCACTCCAAGCTCTCTCCTCCTCACTCCCTCCTCACTCTCTCCTCCCTCACTCCTCCCTCACTCCTCCCACACTCCTCCCTCACTCCTCCCTCACTCATCACTCCATCCTCACTCCTCCTCACTCCATCCTCACTCAATCCTCACTCCCTCCTCACTCCAAGCTCTGTCCATCCTCACTCCCTACTCACTCCCTCCTCACTCACTTCTCCCTCCCTCCTCACTCCCTCCTCATTCCTTCACTCGCTCCTCACTCCTTCCTCACTCCCTCCTCACTCCCTCCTCACTCCTCCTCCCTCCCTCCTCCCTCCCTCCTCACTCCCTCCTCACTCCATCCTCACTCCATCCTCACTCCATCCTCCCTCACACCTCCCTCCCTCCTCACTCCACCATCACTTCTCACTCTATCCTCCCTCCTGACTCCATCCTCCATCCATCCTGTCTCCATCCTCCCTCCCTTCTCCCTCCCTCCTCACTCCCTCCTCACTCACTCCTCCCTCCCTCCTCATTCCATACTCCCCTCCCAGCACACTCCATCCACCTCACACCATCCTCACACCACTCTCATTCCATCCTCATTCCATCCTACCTCCTCACTCCTCCTCACTCCCTCCTCACTCCCTCCTCACTCCCTCCACATTCCATCCTTCTTCCCTCAATCCTCACTCCCTCCTCACTCCAAGCTCTCTCCATCCTCTCTCCCTCCTCACTCCCTCCTCACTCCCTCCACATTCCATCCTTCTTCCCTCAATCCTCACTCCCTCCTCACTCCAAGCTCTCTCCATCCTCACTCCCTCCTCACTCCCTCCTCACTCCCTCCTCAATCCTCCTCACTCTTTCCTGCCTCCCACATCCCTCCCTCCTCACTCCTCCTCAATCCGTCCTCCCTCCTCACTCTATCCGCCCTCCTGACTCCATCCTCACTCCATCCTGTCTCCATCCTCCCTCCCTTCTCCCTACCTTTTCCCTCCCTTCTCCCCTCCCTTCTCCCTCCCTTCTCCCTCCCTTTCTCCCTCCCTCCTCACTCCCTCCTCCCTTGCCCCTCACTCGCTCCTCACTCCATCCTCCCTCCCTCCACACTCCATCCTCAGTCGCTCCCCTCCCTCACACCATCCTCCCTCCATCCTCCCTCCTCACTCCTCCTCACTCCCTCCTCACTCCCTCCTCACTCCATCCTCACTCCATCCTCACTCCATCCTCATCCCTCCACACACCATTCTCTCACCCTCCCTCCTCACTCCCTCACTCCTCCCTCTATCCTCACTCCATCCTCACTCCATCCTCACTCCCTCCTCTCTCCCTCCTCACTCCCTCCTCACTCCCTCCTCACTCCCTCCTCACTCCCTCCTCACTCCCTCCACACTCCATCCTTCTTCCTCAATCCTCACTCCAAGCTCTCTCCATCCTCACTCCCTCCTCACTCCCTCCTCACTCTCTCCTCCCTCACTCCTCCCTCACTCCTCCCACACTCCTCCCTCACTCCTCCCCTCACTCATCACTCCATCCTCACTCCATCCTCACTCAATCCTCACTCCCTCCTCACTCCAAGCTCTGTCCATCCTCACTCCCTCCTCACTCCCTCCTCACTCAATTCTCTCCTCCCTCCTCACTCCCTCCTCATTCCTTCACTCGCTCCTCACTCCTTCCTCACTCCCTCCTCACTCCCTCCTCACTCGCTCCTCACTCCCTCCTCACTCCCTCCTCACTCCCACCTCTCTCCCTCCTCACTCCCTCCTCACTCCTTCCCTCCTCCCTCCCTCCTCCCCTCCCTCCTCCCTCCCCTCCTCCCACCATGTTCACTCGCTTCTCTCTCCCTCCTCCCTCCCTCCTCACTTCCTCTTCACTTCCTCCTCCCTCCCTTCTCACTTCCTCCTCGCTCCCTCCTCGCTCCCTCCTCACTGCCACCTCACTCCCTCCTCACTCCATCCTCACTCCCTCACTCACTCCTCCCTCCCTCCTCACACCCTCCTGCCTCCCTCCTCACTTCCTCCTCCCTCCTCACTCTATCCTCCCTCCCTCCTCACTCCCTCTTCACTCCCTCCTCACTCCCTCCTCACTCCCTCCTCACTCCCTCCTCACTCCCTCCTCACTCCATCCTGCCTCCCACATCCCTCCTACTCACTCCATCCTCCCTCCTCACTCCAACCTCCCTCCTCACTCTATCCTACCTCCGGACTCCATCCTCCATACATCCTGTCTCCATCCTCCCTCCCTTCTCCCTACCTTCTCCCTCCCTTCTCACACCCTTCTCCCTACCTTCTCCCTCCCTACTACCTCCCTTCTCACTCCCTCCTCACTGCCTCCTCCCTCGCTCCTCTCTCGCTCCTCACTCGCTCCTCCCTCCCTCCTCACTCCATCCTCCCTCCCTTCTCCCTCCCTTCTCCCTCCCTTCTCACTCCCTTCTCCCTACCTTCTCCCTCCCTTCTACCTCCCTTCTCACTCCCTCCTCACTGCCTCCTCCCTCACTCCTCACTCGCTCCTCACTCACTCCTCCCTCCCTCCTCACTCCATCCTCCCTCCCTCCTCACTCCATCCTCAGTCCCTCCCTCCCTCACACCGTCCTCATTCCATCCTCGCTCATCCTCGCTCCTCCTCGCTCCTCCTCCCTCCATCCGCCCTCCATCCTCCCGACTCACTCCCTCCAAACTCCCTCCTCACTCACTCCACTCCATCCTCACTCCATCCTCACTCCATCCTCACTCCATCCTCATCCCTCCACACTCCATCATCCCTCCCTCCCTCCTCTCTCCCTCCTCTCTCCCTCCCTCCTCCCTCCCTCCTCACTCCATCCTCACTCCATCCTCACTCCCTCCTCACTCCCTCCTCACTCTTTCCTGCCTCCCACATCCCTCCCTCCTCACTCCATCCTCCCTCTGACTCCATCCTCCCTCCTCACTCTAACTTCCCTCCTGATTCCACCCTCCATCCATCCTGTCTCCATCCTCCCTCCATTCTCACTCCCTCCTCACTCGCTCCTCACTCGCTCCTCCCTCCCTCCTCACTCCATCTTCCTCCCTTCACACTCCATCCTCACTCCCTCCCTCACACCATCCTCATTCCATCCTCATCCCATCCTCACTCCCTCCTCACTGCCTACTTACTCCCTCCTCACTCCCTCCTCACTCTCTCCTCACTCCCTCCTCACTCCCTCCTCACTCGCTCCTCACTCCCTCCTCACTCCCTCCTCACTCCCTCCTCACTCCCTCCTCACTCCCTCCTCACTCCTTTCTCATTCCTTCCTCACTCCCTCCTCACTCCCTGCTCCCTACCTCCTCACTCCCTGCTCCCTACCTCCTCACTCCCTGCTCCCTACCTCCTCACTCCCTGCTCCCTATCTCCTCACTCCCGCCTCACTCCTTCCTCACTCCCTGCTCACTCCCTCCTCACTCCTTCCTCACTCCCTCCTCTCTCCCTCCTCCCTACCTCCTCACTCCCTGCTCCCTACCTCTTCACTACCTGCTCCCTACCTCCTCAATCCCTGCTCACTCCATCCTCACTCCCTCACTCACTCCTCACTCACTCCTCCCTCACTCCCTCCTCACTCCCTCCTGCCTCCCTCCTCACTTCCTCCTCCCTCCTCACTCTATCCTAGCTCCCTCCTCACCCAATCCTCCCTCCCTCCTCATCCCTCCTCACGCCCTCCTCACTCCCTCCTCACTTCATCCTGCCTCCCACATCCCTCCCTCCTCACTCCATCCTCAATCCTCACTCCGTCCTCCCTCCTCACTCTATCCTCCCTCCTGACTCCATCCTCCATCCATCCTGTCTCCATCCTCCCTCCCTTCTCCCTCCCTTCTCCCTCCCTTCTCCTTCCCTTCTCCCTCCCTTCTCCCTCCTTTCTCCCTCCCTTCTCACTCCCTCCTCACTCTCTCCTCCCTTGCCACTCACTTGCTCCTCACTCCATCCTCCCTCCCTCCACACTCCATCCTCAGTCCCTCCCTCCCTCACACCATCCTCATTCCATCCTCACTCATCCTCGCTCATCCTCCTTCCATCCTCCCTCCATCCTCCCTCCAACCTCCCTCCATCCTCCCTCCTCACTCCCTCCTCACTCCCTCCTCACTCTTTTCTGCCTCCCACATCCCTCCCTCCTCACTCCATCCTCCCTCCAACTCCATCCGCCCTCCTCAATCTATCCTCCCTTTCGACTCCATCCTCCATCCATTCTGTCTCCATCCTCCCTCCTGACTCCATCCTCCCTCCATCATCACTCCCTCCTCACTCACTCCTCACTCGCTCCTCCCTCCCTCCTCACTCCATCCCCCCTCCCTCCACACTCCATCCTCACTCCCTCCCTCCCTCACACCATCCTTATTCCATCCTCATTCCATCCTGGCTCATCCTTGCTCATCCTCCCTCCATCCTCCCTCCATCCTCCCTCCTCAATCCCTCCTCACTCCCTCCTCACTCCCTCCTCACTTCCTCCTCACTCTTTCCTGCCTCCCACATCCCTCCCTCCTCACTCCATCCTCCCTCCCACTCCATCCTCCCTCCTCACTCTATCCTCCCTCCTGACTCCATCCTCCATCCATCCTGTCTCCATCCTCCCTCAATCCTCACTCCCTCCTCACTCGCTCCTCCCTCCCTGCTCACTCCCTCCTCACTCCCTCCTCACTCACTCCTCACTCGCTCCTCCCTCCCTGTTCACTCCTTTCCACCTCCCTCCACACTCCATCCTCACTCCCTCCCTCAAAACATCCTCATTCCATCCTCATTCCATCCTCACTCCCTCCTCACTGCCTCCTCACTCCCTTCTCACTCACTCCTCACTCCCACCTCATTCCGTCCTCACTCCCTCCTCCCTCACTCCTCCTCACTCCTCCTCACTCCACCTCACTCCTCCCTCACTCCTCCCTCCCTCTTCCCTCCCTCCTCATTCCATCCTCCCTCCCCTCACTCGTCAGTCACTCCTCCCTCACTCCTCCCTCCCTTATCATTCCATCCTCCCTCCCTCCTCATTCCATTCTCCCTCTCTCCTCACTACATCCTCCCTCCCTCCACAATCAATGTTCCCTCCTCCCTCCCTCCTCCCTCCCTCCTCTCTCCCTCCTCTCTCCCTCCTCACTCCCTCCTCACTCCCTATTCACTCCTTCCTCCCTCCCTCCTCACTTCCTCCACCCTCCCTCCTCACTCAATCCTCGCTCCCTCCTCACCGAATCCTCCCCCCTCCTCCCTCCCTCCTCCCTCACTCCTCCCTCCATCCTCACTCCATCCTCACTCCCCTCCTCACTCCCTCCTCACTCCCTCCTCACTCCATCCTTCATCCCTCAATCCTCACTCCAAGCTCTCTCCATCCTCTCTCCCTACTCACTCCCTCCTCACTCTCTCCTCCCTCACTCCTCCCTCACTCCTCCCACAATCCTCCCTCACTCCTCCATCACTCCTCACTCCATCCTCACTCCATCCTCACTCCATCCTCACTCCCTCCTCACTCCAAGCTCTGTCCATCCTTACTCCCTCCTCACTCACTTCTCCCCTCCCTCCTCACTCCCTCCTCATTCCTTCACTCGCTCCTCACTCCTTCCTCACTCCCTCCTCACTCGCTCCTCACTCCCTCCCTCCTCCCTCCCTCCTCCCTCCCTCCTCCCTCCCTCCTCCCACCATGCTCACTCGCTTCTCTCTCCCTCCTCCCTCCCTCCTCACTTCCTCTTCACTTCCTCCTCCCTCCCTTCTCACTTCCTCCTTGCTCCCTCCTTGCTCCCTCCTCACTGCCACCTCACTCCCTCCTCACTCCATCCTCACTCCCTCACTGACTCCTCACTCACTCCTCCCTCACTCCTCACTCCCTCCTCACACCCTCCTGCCTCCCTCCACACTTCCTCCTCCCTCCTCACTCTATCCTCACTCCCTCCTCACCCAATTCTCCCTCCCTCCTCGCTCCCTCCTCACTCCCTCCTCACTCCCTCCTCATTACTCCTCACTCCATCCTGCCTTCCACATCCCTCCCTACTCACTCCATCCTCCCTCCTCACTCCAACCTCCCTCCTCTCTCTATCCTACCTCCGGACTCCATCCTCCATACATCCTGTCTCCATCCTCCCTCCCTTCTCCTTACCTTCTCCCTCCCTTCTCAGTCCCTTCTCCCTACCTTCTCCCTCCCTACTACCTCCCTTCTCACTCCCTCCTCACTGCCTCCTCCCTCGCTCCTCTCTCGCTCCTCACTCGCTCCTCCCTCCCTCCTCACTCCATCCTCCCTCCCTTCTCCCTCCCTTCTCCCTACCTTCTCACTCCCTTCTCACTCCCTTCTCCCTACCTTCTCCCTCCCTTCTACCTCCCTTCTCACTCCCTCCTCACTGCCCTCCTCCCTCACTCGCTCCTCACTCGCTCCTCCCTCCCTCCTCACTTCATCCTCCCTCCCTCCGCACTCCATCCTCAGTCCCTCCCTCCCTCACACCATCCTCATTCCATCCTCGCTCATCCTCACTCCTCCTCGCTCATCCTCCCTCCATCCGCCCTCCATCCTCCTGACTCACTCCCTCCTCACTCCCTCCTCACTCCCTCCTCACTCACTCCACTCCATCCTCACTCCATCCTCACACCATCCTCACTCCATCCTCACTCCATCCTCATCCCCCCACACTCCATCATCCCTCCCTCCTCCCTCCATCCTCACTCCCTCCTCACTCCATCCTCACTCCCTCCTCACTCCCTCCTCACTCTTTCCTGCCTCCCACATCCCTCCCTCCTCACTCCATCCTCCCTCTGACTCCATCCTCCCTCCTCACTCTAACTTCCCTCCTGACTCCATCCTCCATCCATCCTGTCTCCATCCTCCCTCCATTCTCGCTCCCTCCTCACTCCCTCCTCACTCGCTCCTCCCTCCCTCCTCACTCCATCTTCCTCCCTCCACACTCCATCCTCACTCCCTCCCTCACACCATCCTCATCCATCCTCATCCCATCCTCACTCCCTCCTTACTCCCTCCTTACTCCCTCCTCACTCCCTCCTCACTCGCTCCTCACTCGCTCCTCACTCCCTCCTCACTCCCCCCTCACTCCCTCCTCACTCCCTCCTCACTCCCTCCTCACTCCTTTCTCACTCCTTTCTCACTCCTTTCTCACTCCTTCCTCACTCCCTCCTCACTCCCTGCTCCCTATCTCCTCACTCCCTGCTCACTCCATCCTCACTCCCTCACTCACTCCTCACTCACTCCTACCTCCTCACTCCCTCCTCACTCCCTCCTGCCTCCCTCCTCACTTCCTCCTCCCTCCTCACTCTATCCTCGCTCCCTCCTCACCAATCCTCCCTCCCTCCTCATCCCTCCTCACGCCCTCCTCACTCCCTCCTCACTCCATCCTCAATCCTCACTCCGTCCTCACTCCTCAATCTATCCTCCCACCTGACTCCATCCTCCATACATCCTGTCTCCATCCTCCCTCCCTTTTCCCTCCCTTCTCCCTCCCTTCTCCCTCCCTTCTCCCTCCCTTCTCCCTCCCTTCTCAGTCCCTCCTCACTCCCTCCTCCCTTGCCCCTCACTCACTCCTCACTCCATCCTCCCTCCCTCCACACTCCATCCTCAGTCCCTCCCTCCCTCACACCATCCTCATTCCATCCTCGCTCATCCTCCTTCCAACCACCCTCCATCCTCCCTCCATCCTCCCTCCTCACTCCCTCCTCACTCCCTCCTCACTCCCTCCTCACTCCCTCCTCACTCTTTCCTGCCTCCCACATCCCTCCCTCCTCACTCCATCCTCCCTCCCACTCCATCCTCCCTCCTCACTCTATCCTCCCTCCTGACTCCATCCTCCATCCATTCTGTCTCCATCCTCCCTCCCTCCTCACTCCCTCCTCACTCCCTCCTCACTCCCTCCTCACTCGCTCCTCCCTCCCTCCTCACTCCATCCCCCCTCCCTCCACACTCCATCCTCCCTCCTCACTCCATCCTCCCTTCTCACTCTATCCTCCATCCATCCTGTCTCCATCCTCCCTCCCTTCTCCCTCCTTCCTCACTCCCTCCTCACTCCCTCCTCGCTCCTTCCTCACTCCCTGCTCACTACCTCCTCACTCCCTGCTCCCTACCTCCTCACTCCCTGCTCACTCCCTCCTCACTCCTTCCTCAGTCCCTCCCTCCCTCACACCATCCTCATTCCATCCTCGCTCATCCTCGCTCATCCTCCTTCCAACCACCCTCCATCCTCCCTCCATCCTCCCTCCTCACTCCCTCCTCACTCCCCTCCTCACTCCCTCCTCACTCTTTCCTGCCTCCCACATCCCTCCCTCCTCACTCCATCCTCCCTCCCACTCCATCCTCCCTCCTCACTCTATCCTCCCTCCTGACTCCATCCTCCATCCATTCTGTCTCCATCCTCCCTCCCTCCTCACTCCCTCCTCACTCCCTCCTCACTCGCTCTTCCCTCCCTCCTCACTCCATCCCCCCTCCCTCCACACTCCATCCTCCCTCCTCACTCCATCCTCCCTTCTCACTCTATCCTCCATCCATCCTGTCTCCATCCTCCCTACCTTCTCCTTCCTTCCTCACTCCCTCCTCACTCCCTCCTCGCTCCTTCCTCACTCCCTGCTCACTACCTCCTCACTCCCTGCTCCCTACCTCCTCACTCCCTGCTCACTCCCTCCTCACTCCTTCCTCACTCCTTCCTCAATCCCTGCTCCCTACCTCCTAACTCCCTGCTCCCTACATCCTCACTCTCACCTCACTCCTTCGTCACTCACTGCTCACTCCCTCCTCACTCCTTCCTCACTCTCTCCTCACTCCCTGCTCCCTACCTCCTCACTCCCTCCTCCCTACCTCCTCACTCCCTCCTAACTCCTTCCTCACTCCTTCCTCATCCCTGCTCACATCGTCCTCACTCCTTCCTCACTCCCTCCTCACTCCCTGCTCGCTACCTCCTCACTTCCTGCTCCCTACCTCCTCACACCCTCCTCACTCCCACCTCACTCCCACCTCACTCCCACCTCAATCCCTCCTCACTCCCTCCTCACTCCCTGCTCCCTACCTCCTCACTCCCTGCGCCCTACCTCCTCACTCCCTGCTCCCTACCTCCTCACTCACTGCTCCCTACCTCCTCCCTACCTCCTCCCTACCTCCTCCGTACCTCCTCCCTCCCTCCTCCCTCCCTCCTCACTCCCTCCTCACTCCCTGCTCCCTACCTCCTCATCCCTGCTCCATACCTCCTCACTCCCTGCTCTGTACCTCCTCACTCCCTACTCCCTACCTCCTCACTCCCTCCTCACTCCTTCCTCACTCCCTGTTCACTCCATCCTCACGCTCTCCTCATCCAATCCTCCCTCCCTCCTCACTCCCTCCTCACTCCCTCCTCACTCCCTCCTCTCTCCCTGCTCGCTCCCTGCTCACTCCCTCCTTACTCCCTCCTCACTCCCTCCTCACTCACTCCTCACTCCCTCCTCACTCACTCCTCACTCCTTTCTCACTCCTTTCTCACTCCTTCCTCACTCCCTCCTCACTCCCTGCTCCCTACCTCCTCACTCTCTGCTCCCTACCTCCTCACTCCCTGCTCCCTACCTCCTCACTCCTTCCTCACTCCCTCCTCTCTCCCTCCTCCCTACCTTCTCACTCCCTGCTCCCTAACTCCTCACTCCCTGCTCCATACCTCTTCACTACCTGCTCCCTGCCTACTCACTCCCTGCTCACTCCATCCTGACTCCCTCACTCCCTCCTCACTCCCTCCTCATTCCATCCTGCCTCCCACATCCCTCCCTCCTCACTCCATCCTCAATCCTCACTCCGTCCTCCCTCCTCACTCTATCCTCCCTCCTGACTCCATCCTCCATCCATCCTGTCTCCATCCTCCCTCCCTTCTCCCTCCCTTCTCCCTCCCTTCTCCCTCCATTCTCACTCCCTCCTCACTCCCTCCTCCCTTGCCCCTCACTCGCTCCTCACTCCATCCTCCCTCCCTCCACACTCCATCCTCAGTCCCTCCCTCCCTCACACCAACCTCATTCCATCCTCGCTCATCCTCGCTCATCCTCCTTCCATCCTCCCTCCATCCTCCCTCCTCACTCCCTCCTCACTCCCTCCTCACTCCCTCCTCACTCCATCCTCACTCCATCCTCACTCCATCCTCACTCCATCCTCATCCCTCCACACACCATTCTCCCACCCTCCCTCCTCACTCCCTCACTCCTCCCTCCATCCTCACTCCATCCTCACTCCATCCTCTCTCCCTCCTCTCTCCCTCCTCACTCCCTCCTCACTCACTCCTCACTCACTCCTCACTCACTCCTCACTCACTCCTCACTCCATCCTTCTTCCCTCAATCCTCACTCCAAGCTCTCTCCCTCCTCTCTCCCTCCTCTCTCCCTCCTCACTCCCTCCTCACTCTCTCCTCCCTCACTCCTCCCTCACTCCTCCCACACTCCTCCCTCACTCCTCCCTCACTCCTCCCTCACTCCTCACACCATCCTCACTCCATCCTCACTCCATCCTCACTCAATCCTCACTCCCTCCTCACTCCAAGCTCTGTCCATCCTCACTCCCTCCTCACTCCCCTCCTCACTCACTTCTCCCTCCCTCCTCACTCCCTCCTCATTCCTTCACTCGCTCCTCACTCCATCCTCACTCCCTCCTCACTCCCTCCTCACTCGCTCCTCACTCCCTCCTCACTCCCACCTCTCTCGCTCCTCACTCCCTCCTCACTCCCTCCCTCCTCCCTCCCTCCTCCCTCCCCTCCTCCCTCCCTCCTCCCACCATGCTCACTCGCTTCTCTCTCCCTTCTCCCTCCCTCCTCACTTCCTCTTCACTTCCTCCTCCCTCCCTTCTCACTTCCTCCTTGCTCCCTCCTCACTGCCACCTCACTCCCTCCTCACTCCCTCCTCACTCCCTCACTGACTCCTCACACACTCCTCCCTCCCTCCTCACTCCCTCCTCACACCCTGCTGCCTCCCTCCTCACTTCCTCCTCCCTCCTCACTCTATCCTCACTCCCTCCTCACCCAATCCTCCCTCCCTCCTCACTCCCTCCTCACTCCCTCCTCACTCCATCCTGCCTCCCACATCCCTCCCTACCCACTCCATCCTCCCTCCTCACTCCAACCTCCCTCCTCACTCTATCCTACCTCCGGACTCCATCCTCCATACATCCTGTCTCCATCCTCCCTCCCTTCTCCCTACCTTCTCCCTCCATTCTCACACCCTTCTCCCTACCTTCTCCCTCCCTACTACCTCCCTTCTCACTCCCTCCTCACTGCCTCCTCCCTCGCTCCTCTCTCGCTCCTCACTCGCTCCTCCCTCCCTCCTCACTCCATCCTCCCTCCCTTCTCCCTCCCTTCTCCCTCCCTTCTCCCTACCTTCTCACTCCCTTCTCACTCCCTTCTCACTCCCTTCTCCCTACCTTCTCCCTCCCTTCTACCTCCCTTCTCACTCACTCCTCACTGCCTCCTCCCTCACTCCTCACTCGCTCCTCCCTCCCTCCTCACTCCATCCTCCCTCCCTCTGCACTCCATCCTCAGTCCCTCCCTCCCTCACACCATCCTCATTCCATCCTCGCTCATCCTCGCTCCTCCTCGCTCATCCTCCCTCCATCCGCCCTCCATCCTCCTGACTCACTCCCTCCTCACTCCCTCCTCACTCCCTCCTCACTCACTCCTCACTCACTCCACTCCATCCTCACTCCATCCTCACACCATCCTCACTCCATCCTCATCCCCCCACACTCCATCATCCCACCCTCCCTCCTCTCTCCCTCCCTCCTCCCTCCATCCTCACTCCCTCCTCACTCCATCCTCACTCCCTCCTCACTCCCTCCTCACTCTTTCCTGCCTCCCACATCCCTCCCTCCTCACTCCATCCTCCCTCTGACTCCATCCTCCCTCCTCACTCTAACTTCCCTCCTGACTCCATCCTCCATCCATCCTGTCTCCATCCTCCCTCCATTCTCACTCCCTCCTCACTCGCTCCTCACTCGCTCCTCCCTCCCTCCTCACTCCATCTTCCTCCCTCCACACTCCATCCTCACTCCCTCCCTCACACCATCCTCATCCATCCTCATCCCATCCTCACTCCCTCCTTACTCCCTCCTCACTCCCTCCTCACTCCCTCCTCACTCGCTCCTCACTCCCTCCTCACTCCCTCCTCACTCCCACCTCACTCCCTCCTCACTCCTTTCTCACTCCTTCCTCACTCCCTCCTCACTCCCTGCTCCCTATCTCCTCACTCCCTGCTCCCTACCCTCCTCACTCCCTGCTCCCTATCTCCTCACTCCCTGCTCCCTATCTCCTCACTCCCTCCTCACTCCTTCCTCACTCCCTGCTCACTCCCTCCTCACTCCTTCCTCTCTCCCTCCTCCCTACCTCCTCACTCCCTGCTCCTACCTCCTCACTCCCTGCTCCCTACCTCTTCACTACCTGCTCCCTACCTCCTCACTCCCTGCTCACTCCATCCTCACTCCCTCACTCACTCCTCACTCACTCCTCCCTCCTCACTCCCTCCTCACTCCCTCCTGCCTCCCTCCTCACTTCCTCCTCCCTCCTCACTCTATCCTCGCTCCCTCCTCACCAATCCTCCCTCCCTCCTCATCCCTCCTCATTCCCTCCTCACTCCCTCCTCACTCCATCCTCAATCCTCACTCCGTCCTCCCTCCTCAATCTATCCTCCCTCCTGACTCCATCCTCCATACATCCTGTCTCCATCCTCCCTCCCTTTTCCCTCCCTTTTCCCTCCCTTCTCCCTCCCTTCTCACTCCCTCCTCACTCCCTCCTCCCTTGCCATTCACTCGCTCCTCACTCCATCCTCCCTCCCTCCACACTCCATCCTCAGTCCCTCCCTCCCTCACACCATCCTCATTCCATCCTCGCTCATCCTCCTTCCAACCACCCTCCATCCTCCCTCCATCCTCCCTCCTCACTCCCTCCTCACTCCCTCCTCACTCCCTCCTCACTCTTTCCTGCCTCCCACATCCCTCCCTCCTCACTCCATCCTCCCTCCCACTCCATCCTCCCTCCTCACTCTATCCTCCCTCCTGACTCCATCTTCCATCCATTCTGTCTCCATCCTCCCTCCCTCCTCACTCCCTCCTCCCTCCCTCACTCGCTCCTCCCTCCCTCTTCACTCCATCCCCCCTCCCTCCACACTCCATCCTCCCTTCTCACTCTATCCTCCAACCATCCTGTCTCCATCCTCCCTCCCTTCTCCCTCCTTCCTCACTCCCTCCTCACTCCCTCCTCGCTCCTTCCTCACTCCCTGCTCACCACCTCCTCACTCCCTGCTCCCTACCTCCTCACTCCCTGCTCACTCCCTCCTCACTCCTTCCTCACTCCTTCCTCAATCCCTGCTCCCTACCTCCTAACTCCCTGCTCCCTACGTCCTCACTCTCACCTCACTCCTTCGTCACTCACTGCTCACTCCCTCCTCACTCCTTCCTCACTCTCTCCTCACTCCCTGCTCCCTACCTCCTCACTCCCTCCTCCCTACCTCCTCACTCCCTCCTCACTACTTCCTCACTCCTTCCTCATCCCTGCTCACATCGTCCTCACTCCTTCCTCACTCCCTCCTCACTCCCTGCTCGCTACCTCCTCACTTCCTGCTCCCTACCTCCTCACACCCTCCTCACTCCCACCTCACTCCCACCTCACTACCACCTCAATCCCTCCTCACTCCCTCCTCACTCCCTGCTCCCTACCTCCTCACTCCCTGCGCCCTACCTCCTCACTCCCTGCTCCCTACCTCCTCACTCACTGCTCCCTACCTCCTCCCTACCTCCTCCCTACCTCCTCCCTACCTCCTCCCTCCCTCCTCCCTCCCTCCTCACTCCCTCCTCACTCCCTCCTCACTCCCTGCTCCCTACCTCCTCATCCCTGCTCCATACCTCCTCACTCCCTGCTCCGTACCTCCTCACTCCCTACTCCCTACCTCCTCACTCCCTCCTCACTCCTTCCTCACTCCCTGTTCACTCCATCCTCACTCTCTCCTCATCCAATCCTCCCTCCCTCCTCACTCCCTCCTCGCTCCCTGCTCGCTCCCTGCTCACTCCCTCCTCACTCCCTCCTCACTCCCTCCTCACTCACTCCTCACTCCCTCCTCACTCACTCCTCACTCCTTTCTCACTCCTTTCTCACTCCATCCTCACTCCCTCCTCACTCCCTGCTCCCTACCTCCTCACTCTCTGCTCCCTACCTCCTCACTCCCTGCTCCCTACCTCCTCACTCCTTCCTCACTCCCTCCTCTCTCCCTCCTCCCTACCTTCTCACTCCCTGCTCCCTACCTCCTCACTCCCTGCTCAATACCTCTTCACTACCTGCTCCCTGCCTACTCACTCCCTGCTCACTCCATCCTGACTCCCTCACTCCCTCCTCACTCCCTCCTCATTCCATCCTGCCTCCCACATCCCTCCCTCCTCACTCCATCCTCAATCCTCACTCCGTCCTCCCTCCTCACTCTATCCTCCCTCCTGACTCCATCCTCCATCCATCCAGTCTCCATCCTCCCTCCCTTCTCCCTCCCTTCTCCCTCCCTTCTCCCTCCATTCTCACTCCCTCCTCACTCCCTCCTCCCTTGCCCCTCACTCGCTCCTCACTCCATCCTCCCTCCCTCCACAGTCCATCCTCAGTCCCTCCCTCCCTCACACCAACCTCATTCCATCCTCGCTCATCCTCGCTCATCCTCCTTCCATCCTCCTTCCATCCTCCCTCCATCCTCCCTCCTCACTCCCTCCTCACTCCATCCTCACTCCATCCTCACTCCATCCTCACTCCATCCTCATCCCTCCACACACCAGTCTCCCACCCACCCTCCTCACTCCCTCACTCCTCCCTCCATCCTCACTCCATCCTCACTCCATCCTCACTCCCTCCTCTCTCCCTCCTCACTCCCTCCTCACTCCCTCCTCACTCACTCCTCACTCCCTCCACACTCCATCCTTCTTCCCTCAATCCTCACTCCAAGCTCTCTCCCTCCTCTCTCCCTCCTCACTCCCTCCTCACTCTCTCCTCTCTCACTCCTCCCTCACTCCTCCCACACTCCTCCCTCACTCCTCCCTCACTCCTCCCTCACTCCTCACACCATCCTCACTCCATCCTTACTCCATCCTCACTCAATCCTCACTCCCTCCTCACTCCAAGCTCTGTCCATCCTCACTCCCTCCTCACTCCCTCCTCACTCACTTCTCCCTCCCTCCCCACTCCCTCCTCATTCCTTCACTCGCTCCTCACTCCTTCCTCACTCCCTCCTCACTCGCTCCTCACTCCCTCCTCACTCCCACCTCTCTCGCTCCTCACTCCCACCTCTCTCGCTCCCTCCTCCCTCCCTCCTCCCTCCCTCCTCCCACCATGCTCACTCGCTTCTCTCTCCCTTCTCCCTCCCTCCTCACTTCCTCTTCACTTCCTCCTCCCTCCCTTCTCACTTCCTCGTTGCTCCCTCCTCACTGCCACCTTACTCCCTCCTCACTCCCTCACTGACTCCTCACTCACTCCTCCCTCCCTCCTCACTCCCTCCTCACACCCTGCTGCCTCCCTCCTCACTTCCACCTCCCTCCTCACCCAATCCTCCCTCCCTCCTCACTCCCTCCTCACTCCCTCCTCACTCCCTCCTCACTCCATCCTGCCTCCCACATCCCTCCCTACCCACTCCATCCTCCCTCCTCACTCCAACCTCCCTCCTCACTCTATCCTACCTCCGGACTCCATCCTCCATACATCCTGTCTCCATCCTCCCTCCCTTCTCCCTACCTTCTCCCTTCATTCTCACACCCTTCTCCCTACCTTCTCCCTCCCTACTACCTCCCTTCTCACTCCCTTCTCCCTACCTTCTCCCTCCCTTCTACCTCCCTTCTCACTCATTCCTCACTGCCTCCTCCCTCACTCCTCACTCGCTCCTCCCTCCCTCCTCACTCCATCCCCCCTGCCTCCGCACTCCATCCTCAGTCCCTCCCTCCCTCACACCATCCTCATTCCATCCTCGCTCATCCTCGCTCCTCCTCGCTCATCCTCCCTCCATCTGCCCTCCATCCTCCTGACTCACTCCCTCCTCACTCCCTCCTCACTCACTCCACTCCATCCTCACTCCATCCTCACTCCGTCCTCCCTCCTCACTCTATCCTCCCTCCTGACTCCATCCTCCATCCATCCTGTCTCCATCCTCCCTCCCTTCTCCCTCCCTTCTCCCTCCCTTCTCCCTCCATTCTCACTCCCTCCTCCCTTGCCCCTCACTCGCTCCTCACTCCATCCTCCCTCCCTCCACACTCCATCCTCAGTCCCTCCCTCCCTCACACCAACCTCATTCCATCCTCGCTCATCCTCGCTCATCCTCCTTCCATCCTCCCTCCATCCTCCCTCCTCACTCCCTCCTCACTCCATCCTCACTCCATCCTCACTCCATCCTCACTCCATCCTCACTCCATCCTCATCCCTCCACACACCAGTCTCCCACCCACCCTCCTCACTCCCTCACTCCTCCCTCCATCCTCACTCCATCCTCACTCCATCCTCACTCCATCCTCACTCCCTCCTCTCTCCCTCCTCACTCCCTCCTCACTCCCTCCTCACTCACTCCTCACTCCCTCCACACTCCATCCTTCTTCCCTCAATCCTCACTCCAAGCTCTCTCCCTCCTCTCTCCCTCCTCACTCCCTCCTCACTCTCTCCTCTCTCACTCTTCCCTCACTCCTCCCACACTCCTCCCTCACTCCTCCCTCACTCCTCCCTCACTCCTCACACCATCCTCACTCCATCCTCACTCCATCCTCACTCAATCCTCACTCCCTCCTCACTCCAAGCTCTGTCCATCCTCACTCCCTCCTCACTCCCTCCTCACTCACTTCTCCCTCCCTCCCCACTCCCTCCTCATTCCTTCACTCGCTCCTCACTCCTTCCTCACTCCCTCCTCACTCGCTCCTCACTCCCTCCTCACTCCCACCTCTCTCGCTCCTCACTCCCACCTCTCTCGCTCCCTCCTCCCTCCCTCCTCCCTCCCTCCTCCCACCATGCTCACTAGCTTCTCTCTCCCTTCTCCCTCCATCCTCACTTCCTCTTCACTTCCTCCTCCCTCCTTTCTCACTTCCTCCTTGCTCCCTCCTCACTGCCACCTTACTCCCTCCTCACTCCCTCCTCACTCCCTCACTGACTCCTCACTCACTCCTCCCTCCCTCCTCACTCCCTCCTCACACCCTGCTGCCTCCCTCCTCACTTCCTCCTCCCTCCTCACTCTATCCTCACTCCCTCCTCACCCAATCCTCCCTCCCTCCTCACTCCCTCCTCATTCCCTCCTCACTCCATCCTGCCTCCCACATCCCTCCCTACCCACTCCATCCTCCCTCCTCACTCCAACCTCCCTCCTCACTCTATCCTACCTCCGGACTCCATCCTCCATACATCCTGTCTCCATCCTCCCTCCCTTCTCCCTACCTTCTCCCTTCATTCTCACACCCTTCTCCCTACCTTCTCCCTCCCTACTACCTCCCTTCTCACTCCCTTCTCCCTACCTTCTCCCTCCCTTCTACCTCCCTTCTCACTCATTCCTCACTGCCTCCTCCCTCACTCCTCACTCGCTCCTCCCTCCCTCCTCACTCCATCCCCCCTGCCTCCGCACTCCATCCTCAGTCCCTCCCTCCCTCACACCATCCTCATTCCATCCTCGCTCATCCTCGCTCCTCCTCGCTCATCCTCCCTCCATCCGCCCTCCATCCTCCTGACTCACTCCCTCCTCACTCCCTCCTCACTCACTCCACTCCATCCTCACTCCATCCTCACTCCGTCCTCATCCCTCCACACTCCATCATCCCTCCCTCCCTCCTCTCTCCCTCCCTCCTCCCTCCATCCTCACTCCCTCCTCGCTCCATCCTCACTCCCTCCTCACTCCCTCCTCACTCTTTCCTGCCTCCCACATCCCTCCCTCCTCACTCCATCCTCCCTCTGACTCCATCCTCCCTCCTCACTCTAACTTCCCTCCTGACTCCATCCTCCATCCATCCTGTCTCAATCCTCCCTCCATTCTCACTCCCTCCTCACTCGGTCCTCACTCGCTCCTCCCTCCCTCCTCACTCCATCTTCCTCCCTCCACACTCCATCCTCACTCCCTCCCTCACACCATCCTCATCCATCCTCAGCCCATCCTCAGTCCCTCCTTACTCCCTCCTCACTCCCTCCTCACTCCCTCCTCACTCCCTCCTCACTCCTTTCTCACTCCTTCCTCACTCCCTCCTCACTCCCTGCTCCCTACCTCCTCACTCCCTGCTCCCTACCTCCTCACTCTCTGCTCCCTATCTCCTCACTCCCTGCTCCCTATCTCCTCACTCCCTCCTCACTCCTTCCTCACTCACTGCTCACTCCCTCCTCACTCCTTCCTCACTGCCTCCTCTCTCCCTCCTCCCTACCTCCTCACTCCCTGCTCACTCCCTCCTCACTTCCTGCTCCCTACCTCTTCACTACCTGCTCCCTACCTCCTCACTCCCTGCTCACTCCATCCTCACTCCCTCACTCACTCCTCACTCACTCCTCCATCCTCACTCCCTCCTCACTCCCTCCTGCCTCCCTCCTCACTTCCTCCTCCCTCCTCACTCTATCCTCGCTCCCTCCTCACCCAATCCTCCCTCCCTCCTCATCCCACCTCATGCCCTCCTCACTCCCTCCTCACTCCATCCTGCCTCCCACATCCCTCGCTCCTCACTCCATCCTCAATCCTCACTCCGTCCTCCCTCCTCACTCTATCCTCCCTCCTGACTCCATCCTCCATCCATCCTGTCTCCATCCTCCCTCCCTTCTCCCTCCCTTCTCCCTCCCTTCTCCCTCCTTTCTCCCTCCCTTCTCCCTCCCTTCTCACTCCCTCCTCACTCCCTCCTCCCTTGCTCCTCACTCGCTCCTCACTCCATCCTCCCTCCCTCCACACTCCATCCTCAGTCCCTCCCTACCTCACACCATCCTCATTCCATCCTCGCTCATCCTCCTTCCATCCTCCCTCCATCCTCCCTCCATCCTCCCTCCATCCTCCCTCCTCACTCCCTCCTCACTCCCTCCTCACTCCCTCCTCACTCTTTCCTGCCTCCCACATCCCTCCCTCCTCACTCCATCCTCCCTCCTCAATCTATCCTCCCTTTCGACTCCATCCTCCATCCATTCTGTCTCCATTCTCCCTCCTGACTCCATCCTCCCTCCATCATCACTCCCTCCTCACTCAATCCTCACTCGCTCCTCCCTCCCTCCTCACTCCATCCCCCTCCCTCCACACTCCATCCTCACTGCCTCCCTCCCTCACACCATCCTTATTCCATCCTCATTCCATCCTGGCTCATCCTTGCTCATCCTCCCTCCATCCTCACTCCATCCTCACTCCCTCCTCTCTCCCTCCTCTCTCCCTCCTCACTCCCTCCTCACTCACTCCTCACTCCCTCCACACTCCATCCTTCTTCCCTCAATCCTCACTCCAAGCTCTCTCCCTCCTCTCTCCCTCCTCACTCCCTCCTCATTCTCTCCTCCCTCATTCCTCCCTCACTCCTCCCACACTCCTCCCACACTCCTCCCTCACTCCTCCCTCACTCCTCCCTCACTCCTCCCTCACTCCTCACACCATCCTCACTCCATCCTCACTCCATCCTCACTCAATCCTCACTCCCTCCTCACTCCAAGCTCTGTCCATCCTCACTCCCTCCTCACTCCCTCCTCACTCACTTCTCCCTCCCTCCTCACTCCCTCCTCATTCCTTCACTCGCTCCTCACTCCTTCCTCACTCCCTCCTCACTCCCTCCTCACTCGCTCCTCACTCCCACCTCTCTCGCTCCTCACTCCCTCCTCACTCCCTCCCTCCTCCCTCCCTCCTCCCTCCCTCCTCCCACCATGCTCACTCCCTTCTCTCTCCCTCCTCCCTCCCTCCTCACTTCCTCTTCACTTCCTCCTCCCTCCCTTCTCACTTCCTCCTTGCTCCCTCCTCACTGTCACCTCACTCCCTCCTCACTCCCTCCTCACTCCCTCACTGACTCCTCACTCACTCCTCCCTCACTCCTCACTCCCTCCTCACACCCTCCTGCCTCCCTCCACACTTCCTCCTCCCTCCTCACTCTATCCTCACTCCCTCCTCACCCAATCCTCCCTCCCTCCTCACTCCCTCCTCACTCCCTCCTCACTCCCTCCTCACTCCCTCCTCACTCCATCCTGCCTCCCACATCCCTCCCTACTCACTCCATCCTCCCTCCTCACTCCAACCTCCCTCCTCACTCTATCCTACCTCCGGACTCCATCCTCCATACATCCTGTCTCCATCCTCCCTCCCTTCTCCCTACCTTCTCCCTCCATTCACACACCCTTCTCCCTACCTTCTCCCTCCCTTCTACCTCCCTTCTCCCTCATTCCTCACTGCCTCCTCCCTCACTCCTCACTCGCTCCTCCCTCCCTCCTCACTCCATCCTCCCTCCCTCCGCACTCCATCCTCAGTCCCTCCCTCCCTCACACCATCCTCATTCCATCCTCGCTCATCCTCGCTCCTCCTCGCTCATCCTCCCTCCATCCGCCCTCCATCCTCCCCTCCTCACTCCCTCCTCACTCCCTCCCTCCTCACTCCCTCCTCACTCCCTCCTCACTCCTTTCTCACTCCTTCCTCACTCCCTCCTCACTCCCTGCTCCCTACCTCCTCACTCCCTGCTCCCTACCTCCTCACTCTCTGCTCCCTATCTCCTCACTCCCTGCTCCCTATCTCCTCACTCCCTCCTCACTCCTTCCTCACTCACTGCTCACTCCCTCCTCACTCCTTCCTCACTGCCTCCTCTCTCCCTCCTCCCTACCTCCTCACTCCCTGCTCACTCCCTCCTCACTTCCTGCTCCCTACCTCTTCACTACCTGCTCCCTACCTCCTCACTCCCTGCTCACTCCATCCTCACTCCCTCACTCACTCCTCACTCACTCCTCCCTCCTCACTCCCTCCTCACTCCCTCCTGCCTCCCTCCTCACTTCCTCCTCCCTCCTCACTCTATCCTCGCTCCCTCCTCACCCAATCCTCCCTCCCTCCTCATCCCTCCTCATGCCCTCCTCACTCCCTCCTCACTCCATCCTGCCTCCCACATCCCTCGCTCCTCACTCCATCCTCAATCCTCACTCCGTCCTCCCTCCTCACTCTATCCTCCCTCCTGACTCCATCCTCCATCCATCCTGTCTCCATCCTCCCTCCCTTCTCCTTCCCTTCTCCCTCCCTTCTCCCTCCTTTCTCCCTCCCTTCTCCCTCCCTTCTCACTCCCTCCTCACTCCCTCCTCCCTTGCTCCTCACTCGCTCCTCACTCCATCCTCCCTCCCTCCACACTCCATCCTCAGTCCCTCCCTACCTCACACCATCCTCATTCCATCCTCGCTCATCCTCCTTCCATCCTCCTTCCATCCTCCCTCCATCCTCCCTCCATCCTCCCTCCTCACTCCCTCCTCACTCCCTCCTCACTCCCTCCTCACTCTTTCCTGCCTCCCACATCCCTCCCTCCTCACTCCATCCTCCCTCCTCAATCTATCCTCCCTTTCGACTCCATCCTCCATCCATTCTGTCTCCATCCTCCCTCCTGACTCCATCCTCCCTCCATCATCACTCCCTCCTCACTCAATCCTCACTCGCTCCTCCCTCCCTCCTCACTCCATCCCCCTCCCTCCACACTCCATCCTCACTGCCTCCCTCCCTCACACCATCCTTATTCCATCCTCATTCCATCCTGGCTCATCCTTGCTCATCCTCCCTCCATCCTTACTCCATCCTCACTCCCTCCTCTCTCCCTCCTCTCTCCCTCCTCACTCCCTCCTCACTCACTCCTCACTCCCTCCACACTCCATCCTTCTTCCCTCAATCCTCACTCCAAGCTCTCTCCCTCCTCTCTCCCTCCTCACTCCCTCCTCATTCTCTCCTCCCTCACTCCTCCCTCACTCCTCCCACACTCCTCCCTCACTCCTCCCTCACTCCTCCCTCACTCCTCCCTCACTCCTCACACCATTCTCACTCCATCCTCACTCCATCCTCACTCCATCCTCACTCCATCCTCACTCAATCCTCACTCCCTCCTCACTCCAAGCTCTGTCCATCCTCACTCCCTCCTCACTCCCTCCTCACTCACTTCTCCCTCCCTCCTCACTCCCTCCTCATTCCTTCACTCGCTCCTCACTCCTTCCTCACTCCCTCCTCACTCCCTCCTCACTCGCTCCTCACTCCCACCTCTCTCGCTCCTCACTCCCTCCTCACTCCCTCCCTCCTCCCTCCCTCCTCCCTCCCTCCTCCCACCATGCTCACTCGCTTCTCTCTCCCTCCTCCCTCCCTCCTCACTTCCTCTTCACTTCCTCCTCCCTCCCTTCTCACTTCCTCCTTGCTCCCTCCTCACTGCCACCTCACTCCCTCCTCACTCCCTCCTCACTCCCTCACTGACTCCTCACTCACTCCTCCCTCCCTCCTCACTCCCTCCTCACACCCTGCTGCCTCCCTCCTCACTTCCTCCTCCCTCCTCACTCTATCCTCACTCCCTCCTCACCCAATCCTCCCTCCCTCCTCACTCCCTCCTCACTCCCTCCTCACTCCCTCCTCACTCCATCCTGCCTCCCACATCCCTCCCTACTCACTCCATCCTCCCTCCTCACTCCAACCTCCCTCCTCACTCTATCCTACCTCCGGACTCCATCCTCCATACATCCTGTCTCCATCCTCCCTCCCTTCTCCCTATCTTCTCCCTCCATTCACACACCCTTCTCCCTACCTTCTCCCTCCCTACTACCTCCCTTCTCACTCCCTCCTCACTGCCTCCTCCCTCGCTCCTCTCTCGCTCCTCACTCGCTCCTCCCTCCCTCCTCACTCCATCCTCCCTCCCTCCGCACTCCATCCTCAGTCCTTCCCTCCCTCCCTCCATCCTCATTCCATCCTCGCTCATCCTCGCTCCTCCTCGCTCATCCTCCCTCCATCCGCCCTCCATCCACCCGACTCACTCCCTCCTCACTCCCTCCTCACTCACTCCACCCTCACTCCATCCTCACTCCATCCTCACTCCATCCTCACTCCATCCTCATCCCTCCACACTCCATCATCCCTCCCTCCCTCCTCTCTCCCTCCTCTCTCCCTCCCTCCTCCCTCCATCCTCACTCCCTCCTCACTCCCTCCTCACTCCCTCCTCACTCCCTCCTCACTCTTTCCTGCCTCCCACATCCCTCCCTCCTCACTCCATCCTCCCTCCAACTCCATCCTCCCTCCTCAATCTATCCTCCCTTTCGACTCCATCCTCCATCCATTCTGTCTCCATCCTCCCTCCTGACTCCATCCTCCCTCCATCATCACTCCCTCCTCACTCAATCCTCACTCGCTCCTCCCTCCCTCCTCACTCCATCCCCCCTCCCTCCACACTCCATCCTCACTGCCTCCCTCCCTCACACCATCCTTATTCCATCCTCATTCCCTCCTGGCTCATCCTTGCTCATCCTCCCTCCATCCTCCCTCCATCCTCCCTCCATCCTCCCTCCTCAATCCCTCCTCACTCCTCCTCACTCCTCCTCACTCCTCCTCACTCCTCCCTCACTCCTCCCTCACTCCTCCCTCCCTCCTCATTCCATCCTCCCTCCCTCCTCATTCCATTCACCCTCTCTCCACACTACATCCTCCCTCCCTCCTCACTCAATGCTCCCTCCTCCCTCCCTCCTCCCTCCCTCCTCACTCCCTCCTCACTCCATCCTCACTCCATCCTCACTCCATCCTCACTCCATGATCCTTCCCTCCTCACTCTATCCTCACTCCCTCTGCACTCCTTCCTCCCTCCCTCCTCACTTCCTCCTCCCTCCCTCCTCACTCAATCCTCGCTCCCTCCTCACCCAATCCTCCCTCCCTCTCCCTCCCTCCACCCTCCATCCTCCCTCCCCTCCTCAGTCCCTCCTCACTCCATCCTCCCTCACACCTCCCCTCCCTCCTCACTCCACCCTCCCCTCCCTCACTCTATCCTCCCTCCTGACTCCATCCTCCATCCATCCTGTCTCCATCCTCCCTCCCTTCTCCCACCCTCCTCACTCCCTCCTCACACACTCCTCCCTCCCTCCTCATTCCATACTCCCTCCCAGCACACTCCATCCACCCTCACACCATCCTCACACCACCCTCATTCCATCCTCATTCAATCCTACCTCCTCACTCCCTCCTCACTCCCTCCACATTCCATCCTTCTTCCCTCAATCCTCACTCCCTCCTCACTCCAAGCTCTCTCCATCCTCTCTTCCTCCTCACTTCCTCCTCACTCCCTCCTCACACCCTCCTCACCTCCCCTCCCTCCCTCACTCCATCCTGCCTCCCACATCCCTCCCTCCTCACTCCATCCTCAATCCGTCCACCCTCCTCACTCCCATCCGCCCTCCTGACTCCATCCTCCATCCATCCTGTCTCCATCCTCCCTCCCTGCTCCCTCCCTTCTCCCTCCCTTCTCCCTCCCTCCTCACTCCCTCCTCCCTTGCCCCTCACTCGCTCCTCACTCCATCATCCCTCCCTCCACACTCCATCCTCAGTCCCTCCCTCCCTCACACCATCCTCATTCCATCGTCGCTCATCCTCGCTCATCCTCCTTCCATCCTCCCTCCATCCTCCCTCCTCACTCCCTCCTCACTCCATCCTCACTCCATCCTCATCCCTCCACACACCATTCTCCCACCCTCCCTCCTCACTCCCTCACTCCTCCCTCCATCCTCACTCCATCCTCACTCCCTCCTCTCTCCCTCCTCACTCCCTCCTCACTCCCTCCACACTCCATCCTTCTTCCCTCAATCCTCATTCCAAGCTCTCTCCCTCCTCTCTCCCTCCTCACTCCCCTCCTCACTCTCTCCTCCCTCACTCCTCCCACACTCCTCCCTCACTCCTCCCCTCACTCATCCCTCACTCCTCACACCATCCTCACTCCATCCTCACTCCCATCCTCACTCAATCCTCACTCCCTCCTCACTCCAAGCTCTGTCCATCCTCACTCCCTCCTCACTCACTTCTCCTTCCCTCCTCACTCCCTCCTCATTCCTTTACTCGCTCCACACTCCTTACTCACTCCCTCCTCACTCCCTCCTCACTCCCACCTCTCTCGCTCCTCACTCCCCTCCTCACTCCCTCCCTCCTCCCTCCCTCCTCCCTCCCTCCTCCCTCCCTCCTCCCACCATGTTCACTCGCTTCTCTCTCCCCTCCTCCCTCCCTCCTCACTTCCTCTTCACTTCCTCCTCCCTCCCTTCTCACTTCCTCCTTGCTCCCCTCCTCACTGCCACTTCACTCCCTCCTCACTCCCTCCTCACTCCATCCTCACTCCCTCACTGACTCCTCACTCACTCCTCCCCTCCCTCCTCACTCCCTCCTCACACCCTCCTGCCTCCCTCCTCACTTCCTCCTCCCTCCTCACTCTATCCTCACTCCCTCCTCAACCAATCCTCCCTCCCTCCTCACTCCCCTCCTCACTCCCTCCTCACTCCATCCTGCCTCCCACATCCCACCCTACTCATTCCATCCTCCCTCCTCACACCAACGTCCCTCCTCACTCTATCCTACCTCCGGACTCCATCCTCCATACATCCTGTCTCCATCCTCCCTCCCTTCTCCCTATCTTCTCCCTCCCTTCTCACTCCCTTCTCCCTACCTTCTCCCTCCCTACTACCTCCCTTCTCACTCCCTCCTCACTGCCTCCTCCCTCGCTCCTCTCTCGCTCCGCTCCCACTCGCTCCTCCCTCCCTCCTCACTCCATCCTCCCTCCCTTCTCCCTCCCTTCTCCCTACCTTCTCACTCCTGTCTCACTCCCTTCTCCCTACCTTCTCCCTCCCTTCTACCTCCCTTCTCACTCCCTCCTCACTGCCTCCTCCCTCACTCCTCACTCGCTCCTCACTCGCTCCTCCCTCCCTCCTCACTCCATCCTCCCTCCCTCCGCACTCCATCCTCCCTCCCTCCGCACTCCATCCTCAGTCCCTCCCTCCCTCACACCATCCTCATTCCATCCTCGCTCATCCTCGCTCCTCCTTGCTCATCCTCCCTCCATCGCCCTCCATCCTCCTGACTCACTCCTCTTCACTCCCTCCTCACTCACTCCACTCCATCCTCACTCCATCCTCACCCCGTCCTCATCCCTCCACACTCCATCATCCCTCCCTCCCTCCTCTCTCCCTCCCTCCTCGTCCATCCTCACTCCCTCCTCACTCCATCCTCACTCCCTCCTCACTCTTCCTGCCTCCCACATCCCTCCCTCCTCACTCCATCCTCCCTCTGACTCCATCTCCCTCCTCACTCTAACTTCCCTCCTGACTCCATCCTCCATCCATCCTGTCTCCATCCTCCCTCCATTCTCACTCCCCTCCTCACTCCCTCCTCACTCGGTCCTCACTCACTCCTCCCTCCCTCCTCACTCCATCTTCCTCCCTCCACACTCCATCCTCACTCCCTCCCTCACACCATCCTCATCCATCCTCATCCCATCCTCACTCCCTCCTTACTCCCTCCTTACTCCCTCCTCACTCCCTCCTCACTCGCTCCTCACTCGCTCCTCACTCCCTCCTCACTCCCTCCTCACTCCCTCCTCACTCCTTTCTCACTCCTTCCTCACTCCCTCCTCACTCCCTGCTCCCTACCCTCCTCACTCTCTGCTCCCTATCTCCTCACTCCCTGCTCCCTATCTCCTCACTCCCTCCTCACTCTTTCCTCACTCCATGCTCACTCCCTCCCTCACTCCTTCCTCACTCCCTCCTCTCTCCCTCCTCCCTACCTCCTCACTCCCTGCTCCCTACCTCCTCACTCCCTTCTCACTCCATCCTCACTCCCTCACTCACTCCTCACTCACTCCCTCCTCACTCCCTCCTGCCTCCCTCATCACTTCCTCCTCCCTCCTCATTCTATCCTCGCTCCCTCCTCACCCAATCCTCCCTCCCTCCTCATCCCTCCTCACTCTCTCCTCACTCCATCCTGCCTCCCACATCCCTCCCTCCTCACTCCATCCTCAATCCTCACTCTGTCCTCCCTCCTCACTCTATCCTCCCTCCTGACTCCATCCTCCATCCATCCTGTCTCCATCCTCACTCCCTTCTCCCTCCCTTCTCCCTCCGTTCTCCCTCCGTTCTCCCTCCCTTCTCCCTCCTTTCTCCCTCCTTTCTCCTTCCTTTCTCCCTCCCTTCTCCCTCCCTTCTCCCTCCCTCCTCACTCCCTCCTCACTCCCTCCTCCCTTTCCCCTCACTCGCTCCTCACTCCATCCTCCCTCCCTCCACACTCCATCCTCAGTCCCTCCCTCCCTCACATCATCCTCATTGCAATCCTCACTCATCCTCGCTCATCCTCCCTCCATCCTCCCTCCATCCTCTCTCCATCCTCCCTCCTCACTCCCTCCTCACTCCCTCCTCACTCCCTCCTCACTCTTTCCTGCCTCCCACATCCCTCCCTCCTCACTCCATCCTCCCTCCAACTCCATCCTCCCTCCTCAATCTATCCTCCCTTTCGACTCCATCCTCCATCCATTCTGTCTCCATCCTCCCTCCTGACTCCATTCTCCCTCCATCATCACTCCCTCCTCACTCACTCCTCACTCGCTCCTCTCCCTCCCTCCTCACTCCATCCCCCCTCCCTCCACACTCCATCCTCACTGCCTCCCTCCCTCACACCATCCTTATTCCATCCTCATTCCATCCTGGCTCATCCTTGCTCATCCTCCCTCTATTCTCCCTCCATCCTCCCTCCTCAATCCCTCCTCACTCCCTCCTCCCTCCCTCCTCCCTCCCTCCTCCCTCCCTCCTCCCACCATGTGCACTCGCTTCTCTCTCCCTCCTCCCTCCCTCCTCACTTCCTCTTCACTTCCTCCTCCCTCCTTCTCACTTCCTCCTTGCTCCCTCCTCACTGCCACTTCACTCCGTCCTCACTCCCCTCCTCACTCCATCCTCACTCCCTCACTGACTCCTCACTCACTCCTCCCTCCCTCCTCACTCCCTCCTCACACCCTCCTGCCTCCCTCCTCACTTCCTCCTCCCTCCTCACTCTATCCTCACTCCCTCCTCAACCAATCCTCCCCTCCCTCCTCACTCCCTCCTCACTCCCTCCTCACTCCATCCTGCCTCCCACATCCCACCCTACTCACTCCATCCTCCCTCCTCACGCCAACCTCCCTCCTCACTCTATCCTACCTCCGGACTCCATCCTCCATACATCCTGTCTCCATCCTCCCTCCCTTCTCCCTATCTTCTCCCTCCCTTCTCACTCCCTTCTCCCTACCTTCTCCCTCCCTACTACCTCCCTTCTCACTCCCTCCTCACTGCCTCCTCCCTCGCTCCTCTCTCGCTCCTCACTCGCTCCTCCCTCCCTCCTCACTCCATCCTCCCTCCCTTCTCCCTCCCTTCTCCCTACCTTCTCACTCCTGTCTCACTCCCTTCTCCCTACCTTCTCCCTCCCTTCTACCTCCCTTCTCACTCCCTCCTCACTGCCTCCTCCCTCACTCCTCACTCGCTCCTCACCTCGCTCCCTCCCCTCCCTCCTCACTCCATCCTCCCTCCCTCCGCACTCCATCCTCCCTCCCTCCGCACTCCATCCTCAGTCCCTCCCTCCCTCACACCATCCTCATTCCATCCTCGCTCATCCTCGCTCCTCCTTGCTCATCCTCCCTCCATCCGCCCTCCATCCTCCCGACTCACTCCCTCTTCACTCCCTCCTCACTCACGTCCACTCCATCCTCACTCCATCCTCACCCCGTCCTCATCCCTCCACACTCCATCATCCCTCCCTCCCTCCTCTCTCCCTCCCGCCTCCGTCCATCCTCACTCCCTCCTCACTCCATCCTCACTTCCCTCCTCACTCCCTCCTCACTCTTTCCTGCCTCCCACATCCCTCCCTCCTCACTCCATCCTCCCTCTGACTCCATCCTCCCTCCTCACTCTAACTTCCCTCCTGACTCCATCCTCCATCCATCCTGTCTCCATCCTCCCTCCATTCTCACTCCCTCCTCACTCCCTCCTCACTCGGTCCTCACTCACTCCTCCCTCCCTCCTCACTCCATCTTCCTCCCTCCACACTCCATCCTCACTCCCTCCCTCACACACCATCCTCATCCATCCTCATCCCATCCTCACTCCCTCCTTACTCCCTCCTTACTCCCTCCTCACTCGCTCCTCACTCCCTCCTCACTCCCTCCTCACTCCCTCCTCACTCCTTTCTCACTCCTTCCTCACTCCCTCCTCACTCCCTGCTCCCTACCTCCTCACTCTCTGCTCCCTATCTCCTCACTCCCTGCTCCCTATCTCCTCACTCCCTCCTCACTCTTTCCTCACTCCATGCTCACTCCCTCCTCACTCCTTCCTCACTCCCTCCTCTCTCCCTCCTCCCTACCTCCTCACTTCCCGGCTCCCTACCTCCTCACTCCCTTCTCACTCCATCCTCACTCCCTCACTCACTCCTCACTCACTTCCCTCCTCACTCCCTCCTGCCTCCCTCATCACTTCCTCCTCCCTCCTCATTCTATCCTCGCTCCCTCCTCACCCAATCCTCCCTCCCTCCTCATCCCTCCTCACGCCCTCCTCACTCTCTCCTCACTCCATCCTGCCTCCCACATCCCTCCCTCCTCACTCCATCCTCAATCCTCACTCCGTCCTCCCTCCTCACTCTATCCTCCCTCCTGACTCCATCCTCCATCCATCCTGTCTCCATCCTCACTCCCTTCTCCCTCCCTTCTCCCTCCGTTCTCCCTCCGTTCTCCCTCCCTTCTCCCTCCTTTCTCCCTCCTTTCTCCTTCCTTTCTCCTCCCTTCTCCCTCCCGCTCCCTCTCTCCCTCCCTCCTCACTCCCTCCCTCACTCCCTCCTCCCTTTCCCCTCACTCGCTCCTCACTCCATCCGCCCTCCCTCCACACTCCATCCTCAGTCCCTCCCTCCCTCACATCATCCTCATTCAATCCTCACTCATCCTCGCTCATCCTCCCTCCATCCTCCCTCCATCCTCTCTCCATCCTCCCTCCTCACTCCCTCCTCACTCCCTCCTCACTCTTTCCTGCCTCCCACATCCCTCCCTCCTCACTCCATCCTCCCTCCAACTCCATCCTCCCTCCTCAATCTATCCTCCCTTTCGACTCCATCCTCCATCCATTCTGTCTCCATCCTCCCTCCTGACGTCCATTCTCCCTCCATCATCACTCCCTCCTCACTCACTCCTCACTCGCTCCTCCCTCCCTCCTCACTCCATCCCCCCTCCCTCCACACTCCATCCTCACTGCCTCCCTCCCTCACACCATCCTTATTCCATCCTCATTCCATCCTGGCTCATCCTTGCTCATCCTCCCTCTATTCTCCCTCCATCCTCCCTCCTCAATCCCTCCTCACTCCCTCCTCACTCGCTCATCTTTCCGTGCCTCCCACATCCCTCCCTCCTCACTCCATCCTCTCTCCCACTCCATCCTCCCTCCTCACTCTATCCTCCCTCCTGACTCCATCCTCCATCCATCCTGTCTCCATCCTCCCTCAATCCTCACTCCCTCCTCACTCCCTCCTCACTCCCTCCTCACTCACTCCTCCCCTCCCTGCTCACCTCCATTCCACCTCCCTCCACACTCCATCCACCCTCCCTCCCTCAAAACATCCTCATTCCATCCTCATTCCATCCTCACTCCCTCCTCACTGCCTCCTCACTCCCTTCTCACTCACTCCCTCACTCCCACCTCATTCCATCCTCACTCCCGCCTCCCTCACTCCTCATCACTCCTCCTCACTCCTCACTCCTCCCTCACTCCTCCCTCCCTCTTCCCTCCCTCCTCATTCCATCCTCCCTCCTCCCTCCCTCCCTCCTCCCTCCCTCCTCACTCCATCCTCACTCCATCCTCACTCCATCCTCACTCCATGATCCTTCCCTCCTCACTCTATCCTCACTCCCTCTTCACTCCTTCCTTCCTCCCTCCCTCCACACTCAATCCTTGCTCCCTCCTCACCCAATCCTCCCCTCCCTCCTCCCTCCATCCTCCCTCCCTCCTCCCTCCCTCCTCACTCCCTCCTCACTCCCTCCTCACTCCATCCTCATTCCATCCTCACTCCATCCTCCCTCACACCTCCCTCCCCCTCCTCACTCCACCCCTCCCCACCTCACTCTATCCTCCCTCCTGATTCCATCCTCCATCCATCCTGTCTCCATCCTCCCTCCCTTCTCCCTCCCTCCTCACTTCCTCCTCACTCACTCCTCCCCTCCCTCCTCATTCCATACTCCCTCCCAGCACACTCCATCCACCCTCACACCATCCTCACACCACCCTCATTCCATCCTCATTCCATCCTACCTCCTCACTCCCTCCTCACTCCCTCCTCACTCCTCCTCACTCCCTCCTCACTCCATCCTCACTCCATCCTGCCTCCCACATCCCTCCCTCCTCACTCCATCCTCCCTCCTCACTCCATCCTCCCTCCTCACTCTATCCTCCATCCATCCTGTCTCCATCCTCCCTCCCTTCTCCTTCCTTCCTCACTCCCTCCTCGCTCCTTCCTCACTCCCTGCTCACTCCCTCCTCACTCCTTCCTCACTCCCTCCTCACTATCTGCTCCCTACCTCCTCACTCCCCTGCTCCTAACTTCCTCACTCCCTGCTCCCTACCTCCTCACTCCCTGCTCCCTAATTCCTCACTCCCTCCTCACTCCTTCCTCACTCCTTCCTCAATCCCTGCTCCCTACCTCCCACTCCCTGCTCCCCACGTCCTCACTCTCACCTCACTCCTTCCTCACTCACTGCTCAGGTCCCTCCTCACTCCTTCCTCACTCTCTCCTCACTCTATGCTCCCTACCTCCTCACTCCCTCACTCCTCCCTCCATCCTCACTCCATCCTCACTCCATCCTCACTCCCTCCTCACTCCCTTCTCACTCCCTCCTCACTCCCTCCACACTCCATCCTCCCTCCTCACTCTATCCTCCCCTCCTGACTTCATCCTCCATCCATCCTGTCTCCATCCTCCCTCCCTCCTCACTCCCTCCTCACTCCCTCCCTCACTCCCTCCTCACTCCCTCCTCGCTCCCTGCTCACCTCCATTCCACCTCCCTCCACACTCCATCCTCACTCCCTCACACATCCTCATGTCCATCCTCACTCCCTCCTCACTCACTCCTCACTCCCACCCTCATTCCATCCTCACTCCCTCCTCCCTCACTCCCTCACTCCCTCACTCCTCCTCTCTCCTCCTCACTCCTCCTCACTCCTCACTCACTCCTCCATCACTCCTCCCTCCCTCCTCATTCCATCCTCCCTCCCTCCTCATTCCATCCTCCCTCTCTCCACACTCCATCCTCCCTCCCTCCTCACTCAATGCTCCCTCCTCCCTCCCTCATCCCTCCCTCCTCCCTCCCTCCTCACTCCCTCCTCACTCCCTCCTCACTCCATCCTCACTCCCTCCTCACTCCATCCTCACCCTCCGTCCTCACTCCATGCTCCTTCCCTCCTCACTCTATCCTCACTCCCTCTTCACTCCTTCCTCCCTCCCTCCTCACTTCCCTCCTCCCTCCCTCCTCACTCCATCCTCGCTCCCTCCTCACCCAATCCTCCCTCCCTCCTCCCTCCCTCCTCCCTCCCTCCTCACTCCATCCTTACTCCATCCTCACTCCATCCTCACTCCATCCTCCCTCCCACCTCCCTCCCTCCTCACTCCACCCTCCCTCCTCACTCCCTCCTCACTCTATCCTCCCTCCTCACTCCATCCTCCATCCATCCTGTCTCTATCCTCCCTCCCTTCTCCCTCCCTCCTCACTCGCTCCTCCCTCCCTCCTCATTCCATGCTCCCTCCCAGCACACTCCATCCTCCCTCACACCATCCTCACACCATCCTCATTCTATCCTCCCTCCTCACTCCCTCCTCACTCCCTCCTCACTCCCTCCACACTCCCTCAACACTCCATCCTTCTTCCCTCAATCCTCACTCCCCTCCTCACTCCAAGCTCTCTCCATCCTCTCTCCCTCCTCACTTCCTCCTCACTCCCTCCTCACTCTCTGCTCACTCCCTCCCTCCTCCCTCCCTCCTCACTCTCTCCTCACTCCCTCCTCCCGCACTCCTCCCGCACTCCTCCCTCACTCCTCCCTGACTCCTCACTCCATCCTCACTCCATCCTCACTCAATCCTCACTCCCTCCTCACTCCAAGCTCTCTCCATCCTCTCTCACTCCTCACTCCCTCCTCACTCCCTTCTCACTCCCTCCTCACTCCTTCCTCACTCCTTCCTCAATCCCTGCTCCCTACCTCCTCACTCCCTGCTCCCCCACGTCCTCACTCTCACCTCACTCCTTCCTCACTCACTGCTCAGTCCCTCCTCACTCCTTCCTCACTCTCTCCTCACTCTATGCTCCCTACCTCCTCACTCCCTCACTCCTCCCTCATCCTCACTCCATCCTCACTCCATCCTCACTCCCTCCTCACTCCCTTCTCACTCCCTCCTCACTCCCTCCACACTCCATCCTCCCTCCTCACTCTATCCTCCCTCCTGACTTCATCCTCCATCCATCCTGTCTCCATCCTCCCTCCCTCCTCACTCCCTCCTCACTCCCTCCTCGCTCCCTGCTCACTCCATTCCACCCTCCCTCCACACTCCATCCTCACTCCCTCACAACATCCTCATTCCATCCTCACTCCCTCCTCACTCACTCCCTCACTCCTCCTCACTCCTCACTCCTCACCTCACCTCCTCCATCACTCCTTCCTCCCTCCTCATTCCATCCTCCCTCCCTCCTCATTCCATCCTCCCTCTCTCCACACTCCATCCTCCCTCCCTCCTCACTCAATGCTCCCTCCTCCCTCCCTCATCCCTCCCTCCTCCCTCCCTCCTCACTCCCTCCTCACTCCCTCCTCATTCCATCCTCACTCCCTCCTCACTCCATCCTCACTCCGTCCTCACTCCATGCTCCTTCCCTCCTCACTCTATCCTCACTCCCTCTTCACTCCTTCCTCCCTCCCTCCTCACTTCCTCCTCCCTCCCTCCTCACTCCATCCTCGCTCCCTCCTCACCCAATCCTCCCTCCCTCCTCCCTCCCTCCTCCCTCCCTCCTCACTCCATCCTTACTCCATCCTCACTCTATCCTCACTCCATCCTCCCCTCCCACCTCCCTCCTCACTCCACCCTCCCTCCTCACTCCCTCCTCACTCTATCCTCCCTCCTCACTCCATCCTCCATCCATCCTGTCTCTATCCTCCCCTCCCTTCTCCCTCCCTCCTCACTCACTCCTCCCTCCCTCCTCATTCCATGCTCCCTCCCAGCACACTCCATCCTCCCTCACACCATCCTCACACCATCCTCACACCATCCTCATTCTATCCTCCCTCCTCACTCCCTCCTCACTCCCTCCTCACTCCCTCCACACTCCCTCGACACTCCATCCTTCTTCCCCTCAATCCTCACTCCCTCCTCACTCCAAGCTCTCTCCATTCTCTCTCCCTCCTCACTTCCTCCTCACTCCCTCCTCACTCCCTGCTCACTCCCTCCCTCCTCCCTCCCTCCTCACTCCATCCTCGCTCCCTCCGCCCGCACTCCTCCCACACTCCTCCCTCACTCCTCCCTGACTCCTCACTCCATCCTCACTCCATCCTCACTCAATCCTCACTCCCTCCTCACTCCAAGCTCTCTCCATCCTCTCTCACTCCTCACTCCCTCCTCTCTCCCTTCTCACTCGCTCCTCACTCCCTCCCTCCTCACTCCATCCTTGCTCCCTCGTCACTCACTCATCCTTCCCTCATCCCTCCCTCCTCACTCTCTCCTCACTCCCTCCTCCCGCACTCCTCCCACACTCCCTCCCCCCTCACTCCTCCCCTGACTCCTCACTCCATCCTCACTCCAAGCTCTCTCCATCCTCTCTCACTCCTCACTCCCTCCTCTCTCCCTTCTCACTCGCTCCTCACTCCCTCCCTCCTCACTCCATCCTTGCTCCCCTCGTCACTCCCTCGTCCTTCCCTCGTCCCTCCCTCCTCACTCTCTCCTCACTCTCTCCTCCCTCACATCCTCCCTTATTCCTCCCTCACTCCTCCCTCACTCCTCCCTCACTCCTCACTCCATCCTCACTCCCTCCTCACTCCATCCTCACTCACTTCTCCCTCCCTCCTCAGTCCCTCCTCACTCCTTCACTCACTCCTCACCTCCCCTCCTCACTCACTCCTCACTCCTCCTCCTCACTCCCTCCTCACACTCACTTCTCCCTCCCTCCTCACTCCATCCTCATTCCCTCCTCTCCCCATCCTCACTCCGTCCTCACTCCGTCCTCTCTCCCTCCTCACTCCCTCCTCACTTCCTCCTCCCTCCCTTCTCACTCCCTCCTCGCTCCCTCCTCACTCCCTCCTCACTCCCTCCTCACTCCCTCCTCACTCACTTCCTCACTCCATCCTCCCTCACTCACTCCTCACTCACTTCCTCCCTCCCTCCTCACTTCCTCCTCACACCCTCCTGCCTCCCTCCTCACTTCCTCTTCACTCTATCCTCGCACCCTTCTCACTCCCTCCTCACTCCATCCTGCCTCTCACATCCCTCCCTACTCACTCCATCCTCCCTCCTCACTCCAACCTCCCTCCTCACTCTATCCTACCTCCTGACTCCATCCTCCATACATCCTGTCTCCATCCTTCCTCCCTTCTCCCTCCCTTCTCCCTACCTTCTCCCTCCCTTCTCCCTACCTTCTCCCTCCCTTCTACCTGCCTTCTACCTCCCTCCACACTCCTCCTCACTGCCTCCTCACTCGCTCCTCACTTGCTCCTCACTCGCTACTCCCTCCCCCTCCTCACTTCCTCCTCCTGCCCTCCACACTCCATCCTCAGTCCCTCCCTCCCTCACACCATCCTCATTTCATCCTCGCTCATCCTCCCTCCTCCTCGCTCATCCTCTCTCCATCCTCCCTCCATCCTCCTGACTCACTCCCTCCTCACTCCCTCCTCTCTCCCTCCTCACACCCTCCTCAATCCATCCTCACTCCATCCTCACTCCATCCTCATCCCTCCACACTCCATCATCCCTCCCTGCCTCCCTCTCCTCCCTCACTCCTCCCTCCATCCTCACTCCCTCCTCACTCCATCCTCACACCCTCTTCACTCCCTCCTCACTCTTTCCTGCCTCCCACATCCCTCCCTCCTCACTCCATCCCTCCTCCCTCCCACTCCCACCCTCCATCCTCACTCCCTCCTCACTCACTCATCACTCCATCCCCCTCCCTCCAGACTTTCCATCCTCACTCCCTCCCTCACACCATCCTCATTCCATCCTCATTCCAACCTCACTCCATCCTCACTGCCTCCTCACTCCCTCCTCACTCCCTCCTCACACAATCCTCACTCCTACCTCATTCCCTCCTCACTCCCTCCTCACTCCCTCCTCCCTCACTCCTCCCTCACTCCTCCTCACTCCTCCTCACTCCTCCCCACACCCAATCCTCACTCCCTCCCTCCTCACACCATCCTTATTCCATCCTCATTCCCTCCTGGCTCATCCTTGCTCATCCTCCCTCCATCCTGCCTCCTCAATCGCTCCTCACTCCCTCCTCACTCCCTCCTCACTCTTTCCTGCCTCCCACATCCCTCCCTCCTCCCTCCATCCACCCTCCTCACTCTATCCTCCCTCCTGACTCCATCCTCCATCCATCCTGTCTCCATCCTCCCTCCTTCCTCACTCCCTCCTCACTCCCTCCTCACTACCCTCCTCACTCCCTCCTCGCTCCCTGCTCACTCCATCCCCCCTCGCTCCACACTCCATCCTCACTCCCTCACAACATCTCATTCCACCTCATTCCATCCTCACTCCCTCCTCACTGCCTCCTCACTCCCTCCTCACCCTCCCTCCCTCCCCTCACTCCCTCACTCCTCCTCACTCCTCCTCACTCCTCCCTCACTCCTGCCTCCCTCATCATTCCATCCTCCCGCCCTCCTCATTCCATCCTCCCTCTCTCCACACTCCATCCTCCCTCCCTCCTCCCTCCCTCCTC